>JAWQUT010000759.1:36665-47549 GCA_033807755.1 Ellobium chinense
CACACACTAACACACACACACACACACACACCCCAGATCCATTCAACGCAGACTATATTACCACACATAGTGCCACACAGAGTCACATACACACGGAGTCACACACTCACTCACACACACACACACACACACACAAACACACTCACCCCAGATCCATTCAACGCAGACTATATTACCACGCATAGTGCCACACAGAGTCACATACACACGGAGTCACACACTCACTCACACACACACACACACACACACAAACACACACACACACATACACACACACAGACAGACACATACACACACACATACATACACATACACACACACACACACACACACACACACACACACACACACACACACACACACACACCCAAGGAACGAAAGAAAATGAGAAAGGAAGATATTGGCTGTGCGGGTTGGGTGGGGATAATGAGGAAGAAAGCAATCGTTGGAAGTCAGGCCCAGATCCACAAAACATCTCTTGTCCTTACCATCGTTATGGCTATATCACTCGCAGAAATGGCCTATGAATAGCTCAGAGTCAAAAGATACTATCTCAACCACTATTCATTAATTTCTGCCTTGCTGCACTGAGCACCCACTACATTGCATGCGTAATTACTGTACTTAAGACATATATTTTTGTTACTCCCGATCGCAATTTAGAATATATTATCATAATTTACATGTATACTTCATATCTTGGCTATTGGTCTCTCCGCTATCTTTACGACCAGAGCCGTCAATACAACACTGCGGCAGGGCTATAGGGAGTTTATCTTCATACTTATAGCTTTAACACTTTGCTTACCAACTCTACAGAACTCAGTATTTATAATCCCCAGCTATTCCTATTTCAGACACATTAAACTGCGTCTTGGGACAACCATTTACAAAACTATCGGACGAACTCGATACAGAAGCTTCCAATGTAAGAAATATAATGACGCTGTTAAGATTTCACTAGACTAATTGACCAGTATAGAACGTACTTTCAAAATCGACGATCGTCGAAAATGGCAGTGGAGGAACTGTACCGGAAATTTGATAACAGTCGAAGATGGTAAGCAAAATATTAAATGTGATTTAAAAAAAAGGGGGGTGTGGAAAAGGGGGGGGGANGGGAGGGGGGAGTCTGAGGACAGGGGAGGAAGTTTAGAGTACAACACTAAAAGCTCATATCATCGTCCGCCATATAAAACACATGCCCAGTGCCATGGCCAACAAAACGATGACAAATGATGCAGGTCTGACGTCACTCCCAGCATTCCAGTCGTCGTCACTTCCGCTTTTCCGGCTCTTGCTGCCGCTGTGTTCATCACTGATGTAGGCGTGCTGACCGTGGTAGGGCCGGCTGGTGGTCTAGAAGAAGAAACATAGAGAAGAATTTACTGCAAAAATTAGAAGACTCAAAACTGGGGGAAACCTAACTGGTCCAAAATCCTGAATTATTACAGTGAATAATAGCAGGGTATGTAAAAGTAACCGTATTATCTGAAAACACACCTCAAAAATGATGGTGAAGTGCAGTAGCGAATGTGTTAAATAAAGATTAGTTGCAGCAAACTTTTTTTTCCAAGGGCCTGGCTGATTTCTTTTGCCCTGAAAGGCGGTCTGCAAAAGAATGCTAACTGTTAGACTTTTGGATTTCAGATTGCATCTGGTGCTGACACACAAAATTGTACAATTTTCACCAGTCGGCCGAAAGAAAGTAAAGTTTGAAAACTGTAAATGCCTGCATATTAATCTACTATTTAGACAACATCGCCGAGTGTAATATTTTTTTTTGCAAAAAGCGGTAAATGTGTGTTCCTCAGAACCAGAGTCGTTTTATGGCACGTATACTATCGTAAGAAAATAAGGGAGGCTGAAAACGTCGCTGATAGAGACAGAGCGAGCGAGGGAAAAGTGGAGATAAACTAGCAGAGTAAGGACAAAGAAAGAGAGAGAGATCTAGAGTAGAGAGGTAGGGAATATTTATTGAAAACTTCTTCTAAGATGGGCTGAGTCAAAATCTCACGGCAGTTGTTTGGGGCGGGCGGTGGAATTTAGTGGCCATCAGCTTGTACCCAAGAACTGTTAATTGACAGTTTACGTAATGTTTGTCAACAGTCAGCAAAGTGTAATAAATTCTGTTATCAACATTTTATCTTTTTTCTTTGATTTTAAAGCCTATTAAATGTCATGTGTCACTTGCCAAAGGCACATAACTGTTGAAAACCTTGTACACCGACTAAAGATTTCTCATGGTTATCTCCCCTGCAAAGAAGCACGGCTCATGCCTCTTCTCAACCTGATCATGTTTTCCTCAATAATTTCCTCAATAATTACTAATCATTTTCTTAGTTTGTATTTCTCACCCTTGTTATAACCTTATACTTTTTCATTCATGTCACTGGGATGCTTATTTAGGCACTTTAATCAAATGAAACAGCTTATCTTCTCGCGAATCCTGGCTCTCTTCTCTTTTAGATCTACCCCATGCGATCTCATACACCCAGCGGCAAATCTACGATGTTCTTAAAATAAATGAGCAAGATAAAGATGTCCAAGAATTTGCTCCAATTCCACAAATTACCCCCGGAACGCTTGTTTTAAATCTTTCAGAACAAGATAAACGTGTGTGTTTCGCTGACAGTGTCAGGGCACATAATGGATGTTAGCGAGCAAGGGCTGATAACTCCGTTTCTGTCAACCATTAGGAATCAAAAGCACGTCGCCAGATAAGGGTCGCAAGTCTCAAGTGATGCAATCGTTTGATTATACATGTTTGATTACCCGGCACATGGAATCTGCTTCGGTGTACAGCATGCGTATTTCACGAGATGTGCTGTAAAACTTTTCCTGAGGGAAAGTTTACATTACGTCCCGTGCGGGGGGTCTCTTTCGAGAGATAAAGAAATACATTTCTCTTATTTACAAACAACTTAATTTTTCTGTGTAGTGGTATGAAAGGTGTTTCTTGACAATCCAGAGAGAGCGGCTTATAACTTATAAAAACATGTGCATGGCATGTAAATATTGCTCCAGTCTCGCCATGAATCTACAGAAAGACACGCACCACATGTTAACCTTAGTCAAGCCCTCAATTAATCAGTAAAGAATGACAAAAATAGATGTGTACTCAGAGGTACAGAAACATAAACTCATCCAAAAGGACAAACAAAAAAAAAATTGTGATATAAAAGCTCTATCAACTGAACTGCGTTCTTGTATGTAGCTCTTCAGAGTGTTTGATGGTTGAAAACAATATTATTGTGTTAAAAATTATGTGAAGGAAACAGCCGGTATCAGAACTGGAGAAGCTGACTTTCCTTAGTTGAAATTTATCTAAGTCTAACTTTCATTAAACAGCAACATTTTTGTCAGATAACGTAATTCTGCATAAATGACACTCAACGGGCCATCGCCGCAACTTCCTTTCATCGCAGCCTTGTGCCCTTATGCGAAGTAACTAATCAACGCCCACTGTACTAAACGACGTAGCTCAAACATTGTCTAATACCTAAGATAGCTTATAATATAGATCTCCTTGCTGGTCAAAAAATAACAACAACAAAAAAAGACCCCACAAAACTTGAAGTTTGATTTTGATTAAAGAGAGAAAACAAGTTGGATACGTCCTTCCCTCCCTTTCAAAAGAAAATAATTTGACCAGTAATAATCTTAGACTTAACTGGCCAGGTGGTATCAAGTGATAATCAATATGTGATCGTCATACCCTGAATAGATAAAATATTCAGAATATTCACACTGTCCAAAAATGACCGAACTTCATTCCAGCAATACAGTTTTTAAAGACATGTACACTCGCATTCTCAATGTTGATTTATTCAACTTTATGACACTGCTTTATGTCTTAAAATAAAGAGTTATTCTTCAATCTTTTAGACTGGGCTTTCTTTCTCTCTACTTGATATTCACAGTACCCAAAAGTGGCAGAGCCTCATTCCAGCAGTGCAGTCTTTAAAGACCTGTAACATCACATTCTCGTTTTCATTTATTCAACTTTATGACACTGCTTTATTTTTTTTTTATTACAGATATACTCTGCAATCGTTTAGACTGCGCTTTCTTTCTCTCTCTTTCTCTACACTTGTTTGTATGAAGGAGCGCCATAGCGACTGCCAAGACGTGGTGTTAATATTGGATGGGTGCGCAAAAAGCATATCTTTGAGCTCTGGCATTTTCTCAGCACGGAAGTTGGCATTTCGTTCGCAGGTCTGTCCAATCACAAAGCGCCATTACCGGCTTCCGGTCGCTGGGTATTGACATCCGGGCAATCTTGGCAGCCATGTTTGCTTTCAGTGCTGATTGGTTAGTTATCAGTGTGGAAAGAAGGGCCCTAATTGAACACATCATCATGCGGAGCCTTTTTTGGGGGCCAGAGAGACATGCGTCGGGATGGATGGTTGATAAGATAGCCTTGAACGTCGACGGATGGACAGCAGAGAATGAAATAAAGAAGAGGGAGAGAAAACAAAGTAAGCAAGAAATAAAGAAGGCAAAAAATAACGGAAAAGGGTAGAAGATAATACAAAAAAAGGAAAGAAAGAAAGTCAGACGGCATAAAATTGCAGCCTCAACAATACTTTGTCAGGTGCAATTCACTGCACAGAGGGACTTTGTAATCTGTGATTTTTAGATTTTAAGCTTACGTGTTTTATGAAAAGGTCAGTTGTAAGTTTAGTTGCCATTTTTCCGAACTCACTGTGGTCAGCACTAGCAGTGTCTAGCAGGTTCACATCTACATAGGACCTATAGTCATGATCCCTGGCCTCGTGTGCACGAAAAAGCACTTTAACCATTGTAATTTAGTAGCCATACTGCTTTAAATGTTCGCGTGCTGTCCAGTCGTAATATAGTATTTTTGCCCATGTTCCACAATTGTGGTCTGGGCTTATCCCCGTAAACTTGTTAAATTTTGTTAATGCTATGACAGTGAAACAGAGCAAACTATCCAGAGCAACAAAGTCGAAAGGGACATAATTTGTAATGCCATCATAATATTATTAAAGTAACGTATCTCACCTGTTCTTGAGCGTTTATCACAGAATAATCACACTCGGTACTTTTCCGGACCATGGGCTTGACCAAGATGGCCGCCAGCTTGGCCGCCTTCTCTCCACATGTCTGCTGGATGTTCTTCTGGACACAGAGTACAGTGTGCCTCATATCACTGGTGACAACACATAAAGGATGAGTTAGTAAATTTAAAGGTAAATATCATCGGTCTTCGCATAGGACTGGCCATGTTTATATATGACATATTATAGTCAGCTTGGCCGGTTCCACGCGAAGACGGATGATATGTACCACTAGACAACTCGGTTTAATTTTTGTTTTTTTTTTGTGGATGGTAGTCTAGTACTGACAGTGAATAGAGTGCACGTATCTCAAGTTGTATCAGTGAACATAAGACCAGTATGGAACCAATATGAACATAGTAGAAAGACGAAACTCCATCACTTCATGTTCAATAATCCTGATCTAGAAACAAAAATAATCAATAGGTGCTGAGGTTTTATTAAGCAAAAACCTGTTAGTTTTGCCAGAACAAATGTCTACATTTACATTAGTCAAAATCTGAGTAACAAAAGACAAAACGAGTCATCCAACAGCTATTAAAGGGCATTAATAAAGACATAAGTTCATTAGTGTCTAAGGTCATACTCAAAATACAGGGGGAAGGGGTCTTTTATATATGTTATGCCTTGTGCCGAGGCACCGTGAACTCACTCGCAGAACTGGTCCATCCTCTTGGTGCTCACTTTGGAGAGGAACCTGATGTTGGTGTTGCTGCTGCTGTTCAAGTAGGTGCGGAAGCACAAATCGGACCCTGAGCCGGCGAACGTGAAACAAGACTGGTACATTGCATAGGCTGGAGAGGAGCAAAAACAATCAAGAACTGAGTCAGTCAAAAATGTCACTTAGTCAATCGGTTCATTAAAGAGGAATGAAGGAAGAAAATAAAAGGAAGGAAAAGATGAAAAGGAGAAGGAAGGGAAGAAAAAAACAGAAAGTAAGAGGGATAAAAAAAAGAGGAAAAGAAAGAAAAAAAGGAAGGAGGAAGGATAAAAGGAAAGCGGCAAGGAAGCACAGAAGAAAGGAAGAAATGAAGGAAGACGGAGGAAAACAACGGGAGGAAAATGTAAGAATAATTAGAGAGGATGAGAAAGTAGAATTTAAGGAAGGAGAAGACGCGGGGAGGAGAAGGGATGAGGGAGGAAGAAAGAGGAAAAAAATAGGAAATCAGGCAGAGATTAAAACGCTAGACAAATGAGAAATTAAAGGAAAAACAGGAAATGCTATCAAGCACATAAAGTCCACTGGGTCTATTTGACTTCGAATATTCCCAATAATGGCTCATTACCTGCTGGCTGATGATGATGTTGTGGAAGATGATGATGATGATGATCATGTAACAAAATGCATATCCTATTAAATATAGGATTAACAACGGAATTTTCAGACAGCAGGACATAAATTAAATCAGCTATGAACAACAAAACATAACAGCTTGCTATCGAACATGGGTGATTTTTTTTTTCTTTTCTGAGCAGGAGGGCATGGGGAAAGGGGGAAGATGAGATACGTGGATAAAGAGAAAAAGATAGACAAAGAATTATGCCTTTGTACTCGCCGGTGGCGTGAACATAAAAGGAACAAACCGTCAAGAACCGTCATTTCTGAAGAAGCGGTCATAAAACACAAGAGTAAATACGCACATTATACTTATATATCATGGAAAAGTCAGGAACTGTGGAGTGGGTATTCCAGAAAAATGAAACGGCCACAATGTGAGCCAAGAGGGTGGGAGAGCTATAACCGTTACTGTTAAAGTACACACACAGGGGCTTAATGATGGAAATAAGAGAGCCGGGTTCTTAAGACAACCCTCAGCGTACATAGACTGTATCTGCGAGAATGAATGGCTCTCTGCTCATGCTTTTGTTTTCTTACATCTTGTCGTTAAACGCGGAAATGGAGGCGGATGAATACACATACAAAAAGGGCGAGAAGGAGAAGACGCGAGGAAAATGTAAACAATCTGTCATGCTTTTCATTTTTGGCAACATTTAGGGGAGTTTGCTTAGTAAACAATCTGTGGGGGAAAAGCGTGTTAATGTAACATTTTCGTTAGAAAATTACCCCGGTTTGTCAAAGATGGGGTACGGAACCGTTAAAAATTCCGGTACTTGTTTTGGTTTCTTCTAGGCATTCCCCCAATGCGTGACAAGTGATTGTTTTCAAGATGTAGCACGTGCATCGTCTATTCGTCTATGCCCGCTCCTTTGCTGTTAAAAGAAATATTACTTTTCCAATGAAATGCCTCATCTGTTGCCATTGATAAACCTGACAGCAAGTTTAACCCTCTAAGTGTCAAGAGTAGTAATGTTACTACAATGACACGGCTGGTTCTTTTAGATGTTTTGAATAACTCTTTTCAATATAATTTTGATACTGTCTTTATAGACTATTTATTGTTGTGTAGTAATGCCATTGTACCCTGGTTCTTCTAAGAGTCATATCTACATATCGCTTGTTACGGAAACACCAAGCTCATGTGCCACAAATGGCAGAGTGGGTCTTCGATGGTTAAAGCTGCGTCGGAAAGCGACCGCCGCCATTAAAATACCCGTGAACACTGCCTTGACTCAGATGGATTTGCTTGTATTTTTAAATAAATAAACGGTTTATTTTTGCATCGGTTTCTTTTACCTGACGTTAGGTAGGACATTAAACTGGCGATATGAGAAGTTTCAGTTCAGTATGAAATGTTTTACCCTGGACAATCGGTGAAATAGCATTTCGTGTATGAAGCATGTCATCGAATTCAAGTTATCAGTGAAGTATCCCATCATGCTTCTGCTCTCCTTTTATATCCCGGTAGGCCGTTACAATTCAGGTAAGAGATACCTTAATTCAGCGCATAGCACACACTCTGTAAAACTACTACATGAATACACTTTCGTAAATTAAAATCAAACGTTTACAAAGGGATAAACGAGGATGGCCAATGTACTTGTGTGCTTATGTTCGCCGATTTAATGACAGTTTGCGGAAATGGTTTTGCTCCAGATGCTGTATTTTACGACTAAAGTTTGATCCGCCCCAGGAGAAACCAAAATCTAATACTGCAATATTAAAGCATTCCCATCTAAGTCGATACGGTGTCTATGGACGTTTGTAGGCTTGGCTTGCCCCCCTGACGTTAACGATCGGATAGCACATCTTCAGTGTAGAGCTTAGGGCCGGGTGGAGGAGGATGGGAGTGGAGTGGGGCTGGGTAAAACCTATGTCATTCCTTTAAAGAAAACCTATGCATCACACAAACTTACCAAACTTTTAAGGCAAAGAAATTAGAAATATAATTACGTATTACCAAACTGTCATCTCAAAGAAAACGTTTTCTAAGATTGTACAAAGCGTGTTTTGACATGGGCGGGACGTCAGTGTCTTATCGACAGTGAAGAGGATCACTTATCCACTCTATGCCTGTCATGTCTATGTTTACTCACACATGTATACTGCACATACGTACATGCATTATAATGTTTGAGATGCGTCAGCGAAAAAGGCAAAGTGGAATGCGGTAAGGGAGAGAAGGAAAGGGGGAGGGCGGGGAGGGTAATAAGCCACACCCACAGATTTTCGACTTGGTCAAGTGCATCGAAGAGTTATCTCTTAGAAATAATTAATTCCCTTGTCATGCTCCAACTTCCGGTGAGTATGTAGGAACAGCTGACTCTGACTGGGGCATGTGCATCTATGAGTTATTATTTGGAAATAGTTTATTCCCTTGCATGCTTTCAACTTCTGGTGAGTGTGCAGGTATAGTTCATTATGTATTTGGATGTAAGAAAAACTTCCCACTTCATGCAATACTTAGGGAGCACTGTCATCCAAGTTTTGTAAAAATGAAATAAAATAGTGCTATGCTGTTTTAATCAGCTCGATCGATCAGTCTGTCCAACCAACCAACCAACCAACCAACCAACCAACCAACCAACCAACCAACCAACCAACAACCAACCAACCAACCAACCAACCAACCAACCAACCAACCAACCAAACCATCCATCCATTCATCCATCAGTCAATCAATCACTCTACCTGTCAAGCAAGCAAGCAAGCAGTCAGTCAATCCATTGATAGACGAACCGACCGACCAGAGAAAGCCAAATGTTAACGACGTGACTAGGAAATTTCCCTTCAAGAGGTAAGAGATGAAGCCACTAGAGAAGAGAGTAAACTTTAGCAGACTACTATAATAGAGGGTGGGAAAAGCGAATGCTAAGAGCTAGGAGGAAACCTGGAGTCTAGATGATTCTCAAGTGAGCACCCCTGGGCTGATGTTATCGTGAACTAAGCGGCGCGCAGTGGCGGATCCAGGAATTCTTCGTTTGGGAGGTTGCAGGTGGAGGGGGGTATTCTGTTAGACATGAACAATCCGTTTATCTGTTTCCCACTCTGCAATCACAATGACCGCTGTCATGGGGTGGGTGCGACTCGGGCGGGGGTGGCCCCACCTTCTCCCTATATTCCGCCTCTGCCTGCAAGTGCAGTCGCGACATTTCGATTCCCGAGAGAGAAATGCAGCCATTTCGTGATTTTAAGGTCTGCTGAGATTATCTCGCCGGCGACGTCATGACGGGTCCTGACTGATTCACAATTCAGAGATCCGAGACCCGTGTCTGAGCTGGAAAGACTGTTGGGCTTTCCCCGCCAGACAAGTCTTTAAGACAAGAGATTTCAAAAGACATAACACATGGTTAATTTTCAGACTTTGAGTAGCGTTTTGGTTGAAGCTAGATCTCCTTCCACCTGATACCAAGAGCACAACAGTATTCGTCTCTTAAACTTGCCAGACAAATGGTATACCATATCGCTTGTAGGTAATTCCAACAGAATGCTACATTAGTTACGCTAATTCTTGAAACAAAAAACAAAACCAAAACAACAACCTAAAAAACGTAGATTTTAGAGAAACCAGTTTCGGTTTATATTCAAAGAATAAATGATTGATTGATTGAGTTTGTGTTTTACGGCGTGTCAGCACGATTACGGCTATATTACGCCCTCATGATTACTGTTAAAGTCTTTTAGTAGAATTTTCCTATCAATTTTGCCCGGACAGCGGCCGCTAGGCCTACTCTTTTACGATTTTAAAAGTGCCAAGGGATTTTTAACGTGCGCAACGTGCACACGGGACCTCCTAGTTTCTCGTCCTTATCCGAGAAGACTAGACGCCGGTTTTCCTACTCTAAAAGCCAGAGTGTGACCGTCCTATCGGCTTCAAAACTGCAACGGGCGTCACTGTTGCAGGGTCACACTCCTAAAATGTGCAGAGACCATGTTTTAGGTAAAACGTTGTAGAACAGAAATATGTTCGTTGTATGTTATGATTTTATATGTTCGTTATATGTTGTCAACGCCTGTTAGAAACAACCAAAACTAATCGCTGCTAAGTCACGGCTCTTCAGAAATGTGTGCAACTAGCGTGGCATTCTGCTGGGGGTGCCTTTGCCTTATACTGGTGAAAAAAAAATGTAACTTATGTGTTAGGTTTTTTTGTTGTTTTTTTTTAACTCAGACCTCACCATTGAGAGTGGTAAAATACCAAACAAAGTAGTCTTCCCTACCAAAAAAAAAAAAATAATGTTTCAGGATGGAAATCTTTACAAAATTTAAAACAACTTTTCAGTTCTTGGTGTTGCAAACCGAGAATATTCAGCGGTACCTAAGATTCTGAAAAAGGAAGTCTAATGTTTTCAGACTAAGGAATAATACGGGAAAGGTTGTGGGGGCTTATAAATGCACATTGCTGTCTTACGCTGTACGCTGGCAGTAACTATGAGAAACTTACTGATTTTTTTTTTTCGG
>JAWQUT010000759.1:47558-97271 GCA_033807755.1 Ellobium chinense
GGGGGGGGGGGTCTCGCACTTACCACCAGCACGCAAGTTAGCTTTATGCATACGGCCACACCAGATTCAATGTTTGCTTAGAGCGGCTGTTTCAGTGTTTATTTTGTGCTCTTTCCGCTTTCTGTTTCTATTTCAACTACGTAATGATAAAACTGAATCACATAAGAATGACAGTGAGAATACCGATGTGTTAATAGTGGTGATGAACATCATGATAATGTTGATGATGATGATGATGATTATTTAAAAGAGGGGAGAAATTTAAAATTCTACTTCAGTCCGACAATTTTAATGAAAATTTGAAAAAAAAAACCGCTAAAGTGTAAAACGGTCTAAATGTTTCAGCAAAAAGCCTTCTTCGATTGAAACAAAATTAATGAAGTATAAGTAACGATGCTGATAACAGCGACGACGACGACGAGGATGAAAAACATTAGACATCGAAGCTTGATGATGATGATGATGATGATGATGATGATGATGATGATGATGATGATAATGATGATGATGATGATGATGATGATGATGATGATGATGATGATAATGATGATAGTAACGAATATAAAAAGTCCTTCAAGCCGCCAAAAAAAAAAACAACCCGCAAAAGTTATCTGAAAGTAAAGGGAATAGTAAAACTTTAACGTAAATTTTCGGAAGTCTATTCTATCTTCATCAGACACTAAGAGTAAACTAAACTGAATAAGAGACAGCAAAGTTTTACTGAATTAAAAAAAATCTGTTATTTTCTTTGACGTTAGCTTAATTTTCTGGTGTGGAGTTTCCCTGATTTTTCCTTACACATACAGATGCTATTTTCCTTACACATATAGATGCTATTTTCCTTACACATAAAGATGCTATTTTCCTTACACATACAGATGCTATTTTCCTTACACATATAGGTGCTATTTTCCTTACACACACAGATGCTATTTTCCTTACACATACAGATGCTATTTTCCTTACACATACAGATGCTATTTTTCTTATACATACAGATGCTATAAGTAACGATGCTGATAACACCGACGACGACGACGAGAAAAACGTTAGACATCGAACGAAGCTAAATCAGTAATTGAGCAACAAGCATAAGCAACAAGAATAACAGTAGGCAACAAATTAACGTCATTTCCGAAAGCAGAATGCAATTCCAAGCACATCTTTTGGAGCAGCGTGGTCCATTGGTAAAGGCACAGAAGTCAGGACCAAACTGTCGCGAGATCGATTCCTGCCGCTATCATGTTCGTAATGCCTTGATACAACAAACTGTTCTCATTTTCCTCAGTCTATAAAATGGGGACCTGTAGCCGTATGCATATAATCATTACATTAGTTAACGCATTGCGGTAACCACGAGAAACTCCCAAAACATTAATAGTGTTCATGACAGTTAATGCAATACGTTAATAACCGCACGGATTATGCATACGACCAATGGTCATAGGAAGTTAAAGATGCTGCCCGTATGCTGGAGATTTAAGCCCACAAAATAGCAAAACCACAAGTTGAGAGAGTTATAGAATGATGCCAGTGTAACGGCAATGTAACGTTGTAAAAAGGGGGCATTGCGTGGATACGATACGCGGATTTCTGTAAACATATCCACTTATCTTGTCTTATCTATCTTATCTATCTTATCTTACCTTATTTACAGTACCTGTACATACACATAGAACAATACTCACTTTCAATAATGCTGTCATCTGAACAGAGCTCCTGTAGTCCTGCACGCGCCCCATCCAGGTTGACTAGCGCGTTGTCTATGAGGTGGTGAGTGTCCCGGGGACAAGATCGCTTCAGTTGGTCCACGCACTCGGTGGCCGACATGTAGGAACTGTGGAGTGAGTACATTTTTTGGTGAGTATGGGAATTTAGAAGTGAGTACATTCTTTGGTGAGTATGGAAATTTAGACGTGTTAAGTTTGTAAAATAAATAAAGAAATAAAGTTGAAAAATCGATATTGTGGTGGAAGGATAGGAAATAGTTAACAAGGAAAAATAATATATTCCGCATTTTCACATATTCTACCCAATAATATTTTCCAAATAACAATGTATTCTAAATTTTCCGTATTAAGGTCACTGGATAATTGTAACTCCTTTCAACCGTTTTTTTTTTTTTTGGGTAGTCCTCAAGGAGCTGCGATTAGGCTGAATCGAAAGGATATCAAAGGGACAGATTATAAGTCCCACAGAAATAATTTAAATAACGCACACTGTATTCCATAGCCCCCGTCATCGTTGGGGGTCAAGTAAATTAGGTAAAGGTCAAAGTGCACTGTAGGAAAAGACAGTAGTAGCTCTCAATGCCAAAAGGTGACGGTTTGTGCCACTTGCAAAGATGAAGGAGGGAATGGATTAAAAGTAGCTTGGGACCAGGCTAAGGAACATCTGGCGCCTTTCATCTAGGTAAACTATTTTTAGGTTTTTGGAAGTTTCCGGGCTCCAAATAGGGCAACCGCTTATGGAGACTATCAATACTGTATCACCAAAAAACAACCAATATCTTGGACACATACCGCACTGTGGCGCCAATTTCCACGCGAATTTTTTTTTTAAAGAATATTTCGCATACTTAAGAATTACACTTCCAGTTCACACTGAGGCTGATGATTTATGGAGAGTGGCATGGCCACCAATGATAAACTGAAGATTTCGAAAGTAAACGGGCGATGTTGGTTTAGGAGGGGGATAGCGTGATCAGTTGTAAGACAAGAGAAAGGGATAACCGTCCCTGGGAGGAGCTAGAGAGGAGGGGCAATATAGGAGCGATGAGGGAAAGAAACGGAGGGGAAATGGAGAAAGACGAAAATGAGTCTTAAACTTATTTCGCGCCAAGGCGCAAGATACCCGTGTTCCACCAACTAAGCACAACTCTGGCTGTTCTAAGATCGACCCCAAGGGATCCGCCTGTGAATCATATCAGTAAATCATCAATGGGTTGAGAAGTTTAGTGGTGAGTGTCTTAAACATCCCTTCCTGACCGCTTGTTTCGTTTCTCTGCCCTAGCACAACACGCTCTTCTTACAAACACATGGATTACACGGCACAGCGACAGAGTACAAGCAAATGCACACACACAAATACATGAACTGTATCATAAAACTTACACAGAGCTTGCCTGTAGTAAATTAAAAAATTTGCCTGCAAAGTGACAGGTTGTCTGCAAGCCCCTTAGAACATCCCACAAGTACGCGACAGGCCATAAACCACAGTGCAGTTTTCTATGATGAGGCTGTCATATCGCACCTACCACCCAGGATAGCAGCGCGCTGCACGCCTTTGATAATCGCCTAATGGAAACTGTTAAGCGGCAATGAAATTAAGGCGGGCGGGCCCTTGCGTTTTGTTCAGAGGCGGATCCACCTGTATTGGGGACATTGGAGTGGAAGGGGTGTAAAACAGAACTGATACATCCCTCCCTGGTCGTCTCCTGCGCCTTTCATAAAGTTCGGATTGGATTACCAGATATATTGGGACAAAAAGTAGTCTTAGAAATGGAGTAATGACATTATGTCCAGTCTTAAGACACGAAGTGTTCAGCGTCCTACTACAGTATTCTGATCTCACCCTCTCCCTTCCCCATCCTCTTAACGCTGATTTTTGGGTACCGGTCCAGTTTGGTACAGGAAAAAAACAGTGAGATTAATTTTTTTTTCTCCGTAAAAAAGTACAGTGGACCCCTCGCCTCNCCCCTCCCCCACAACACCACTAAGCAGAACTCTGGCTGTTCTAAGATCGACCCCAAGGGATCCACCTGTGAATCATATCAGTAAATCATCATAGGGCCGTAATGATTAGGCAAGGACGAGCGGAGGGAGTTAAGAGGGTACATGGAGGTCCAACTGGCCCAGCATCTTCGAGACGGCAACTTCCTTTAAATACTGTACCTCAATCTCTTCCCAAATCGAAACCCACTCAAGAATCCGCCTATGGGTCAAAGGAAGAGCTCTCAGCGGGTGCTTCGACGCGCTTAATAAAGCCATAATTCAAAACACACAGAATTTAGAGCCATCAGCCTGCAGGTTTGGGGCCGGTCCAAGGCATGGTAAGACAACTCTTCACCCCCAAGGAAAGTCGACAGAGTGAGCCGTAGGGGGCGCTTGTGATGGTTTCGTGTCTTAAAAGAACCCAGTTTACTTTTAATTTTGTGATATCTGCTTCCCTGCAGATTGCGCATACCCATTTTATTATCTTCCGACAAAATGGCGCAACCAGAAGACTTTATTTTGAGAGCACTCCCAGGGAAGTAACGTTTAACTTTACACAATAAAGGTTAAAAGCAAAAAATAACATAACGTTGTTTACGCCATCTTAACGTAGACAAGAGATATTTAATAAGAAAGTGGGAGACTGTTAATATGATGGTATTAAGTCATTTGTGCTACTTTATTCAAGTTATTATTGTTTCATTAAAGACAATTTTAAAAAAAAAAGAAAAATCGATAACTTTAGGAGATGTTAGTCATGTCAGAAACATCTCTGAAAGACGAAAAAGATGTGAAGAGGGAGGAAAGGAGCGGATTTATTGCAGCTGAGGGAAAAAAAAATTAATTAAAGTGGAATCCGCATGACAGGATGTGAGAGATTAAACAGCAAAAGCAATCCGGAAAATGAAGACCAAATAATGCTTTTTCTTCTAGCTTACAGTTTATACTTTCATTTTGCAAATATTTTGCAAGCATAGTATGTAGATGTTTAACTTCCAACATGTTGAGCTTCAACATTGTTGCTTAACCCTTCGTACTATGGCCGATGCGTTCTGGACATACTCCCGTACTTAGGGACTGATTTAAGTTAGATCTATAGTCTCCTGAAGAAAACAGCTCATAATAGAAGGGTACAATTCCAAAGTACGAGGGTGTGTCCAGAAGTCATTGTCCTGACTATAAAAGGTTTAAGTTAAGGAGTTGAAACTCGATATGCTGACAGTTAAACATCTTCACACTATGTTTGCAAACTTTCAAAACAAAATACTGGCAGGTTCCCCCACGGCACTAAAATACGTAACATGACTTTCTGATTGAAACAATGTGCCATGGGCTGGCAACTGATTTCAGGGTAGAAAAGTCTGATAGGCCGTCTGTCATTAAATTCCTTCTGTTATAAAAGAAAAGTTTGCCACAGATTTACAAGTATTAATTTCTTGACGCGTGGCTCGGTAAAGACCGAAGCACTCATTGCTTGCAGAGCCTCGTTATTTACGTTCTTCGGTCTAAACTTCGGCTGGGATCAGTTCATAAAACAAAACCACTGAGGATTTCTCTTATGTAACTGTGACCTGCTGCCGAAGTCTTTATTTCCCATATTAAACTTTTATCACTAACTCAAACACCGCACAATCCCGAAACCATGGACCGTCTTTTTAGCGTCATCAGTTTCTCTTCCTTCTCCGTGATCCATTGAAACAATGGCGGTTACCCAAGGCCAGCCTACGTCATGTTCTATCATTTTGCTTTCTCCCCAATTAAAGTCTAGCTGATTCTATGCGAGCTTACTGTGCGTTCGATGGCTTTATTTAATGTGCCCTTGAATGGTAACTGTATTCAGACCCGACAGATAATACTAACTGATTGTATGTGTGTGTGTGTGTGTATACACACACACACACTCTCTCTCTCTCTCTCTCTATATATATATAGATAGATAGATAGATAGATAGATAGATAGATAGATAGATAGATAGATAGATAGATATATAGATATATAGATAGATAGAGAGAGAGAGAGAGAGAGAGAGAGAGAGAGAGAGAGAGAGAAAGAGAGAGAGAGAGAGAGGGAGAGATCTTCTTCTTTTGTTTCTTTATCTCCTGGATCAGGAAAACAATATTCACAGATTGTTGCTAAACATCAGCGCTACTCTTAGCGTCCATTTCGGGCACCCAAACTTGAACAGCGAAGTCATCAAAATAACTGTAATTGAACTTACAACCATCCCGCTAACAGTGGTTATTTCCCCTTCGGTCATGTGGCATAGGGGCGCAAGAGTTTTGCCCCTTTCACTTCCGAGGCCATCAGCACTCCCTTGTTAATCCAGTGAAAATGACTGACTAGTCTTCGAGGAATCAGACATTTTATTGCGAACTGACCTTATCTTTTGTACTGTTAAAACGGTTCAGTGAAAACATAGTTACTGAGACTCTTCAAAACGTATAATGAGTTTCCATCTCCTGAACTGGTACATTAGCAAGATCCCATTTCCTCCTCCCCCCCCCCCCCCCNCACATCCCCCAAACAAAAGAAAGACCCTAAATTATTACACACAAACCCGTCTCTGCATTGAGGCAATTTAGCCTGTTACTTCGATTGTTTGAAGGGGTTTTTCGAGAAGGGCTAAACATCGCTGAGAATGAATGTTGGGCGTGGGGGAGGAGAGAAAGGGGGGTTGGTTTTTTTCTTTTTTTGGGGAGGCGGGGAGGGGGGGTAATTTAGGTGTAACAGACAGCACAAACGTTTTGTCCCTTTCATTTCCGAAGCTATCAGCACTTCCTTGTTAATCTATGACAAATAGCTGTGACTACAGTCTTCGAGAATTCAGACTTTCATTTTTTTTTTCAAATAAGCCTTACCTTTGTACCATAAAAAGGGTTCGATGAAAACACGGTTAGTGAGACTCCTCAAAACGTATAATGGGTTTCCATCCACTTAAGAGGTACACCAGCAAAAATGCACCAAAAAATAAGAAATAAGTTTACCTCAACAATAACAAAATATCAATCACTAGCCCGTCTCTGGATGGAGGCAATTTAACGTGGTATGTCCATGAGCAGGGAGGCGGGATAGTTGTGGGAAGGGGGGCGGGTCATTGGCACAAACAACACAAGAGTTTTGTCCCCTTTACTTTCGAGGTCATCAGCGCTCCTTGTTAATCTGTGGAAAATAGCTGTGACTGTAGTCATTGAGAATTCAGACATTTTCTTGTAAATTAAGCTTACCTTTGATAACGGGGAAAAAAAAGTATGGTGAAAACGCAGATAGTGAGATTCCACAAAACATACTACAATTTTCGTCTTTTAAAGAGGAACAATAGCAAAAGTAGAGGGGAAAAAAAAGGCAAGTTTATCCAAACGAAACCAAAATAGCACTTCCAAACCCAACCCTAAACTGTGGCATTTTGGCTCAACGCTGTAAATATTTGACAGAATCTTCAAAAACGGCTCATCGCCTTAGGGAAAACCAGGGAGTGGTGATAAATACAAGTTTACACGTTTATTTTCCTGTAGGCCAAGGGCCAGTGAAACAATATCTCAGTACAATCATCACATATTGTTACATAATAACAATATCTACACTCGCAAGTATTATATTATCACTTATTCAACTTAATAGACAAAAATACAGCGGACTTCGGTGGAAAGAAAAGAACTGGATGACTAAAGGAATTTCTTTGGTTTGGGTTAGGTTTTAATGCTCCTTTTCAGCAAAGCTATGGATATATCGAAAACTAGGAAGAGGAACACCATGGTACGAACAGCATTATAACCATTAACAAGAACGAATGCAATGGTAAAGTTTCCACATATATATGTGAGTAAAGGCGTGCAATATCCTTTTCCATCATAACATGGTGCGCAATTTATCACAATGAGTGCACTTGAATTCTATGCAAAATTGCACACCGAAGTGCTGAATAGTGCTTTTTTCTTTCTCAAGGGTGGAGCAATGTGACCAAAAAGTTAAAGCGTTGGACTCAAGATCTGATGGTCGCTGGTTCGATTCCCCACCACGGCCATGTTATACGTGCCTTGGGAAAGCATTTCATTCACATTTTTTTCAGTGCATCCGTCTGTAAAATGGGGATCTGGCTATAGGCAGTGAAAGATATTGTCAGAATACTAGTGATCAGCACCATCTGCTCTCCAGGGAGCAGAGAAAGTCCTAGAGTGATCAGGCCTGCTCGGATAATAATAGTGGGAAGTCGCGTGAGCGGGCAATAGCCTGGATATGAGACTTCTAAACCGCGTAATTATTGTTAATCATTATTTAGAATGTTAACCTTCGAACAGTTGCGCTCTGCTACAGCATTGGTTGTTTGACACTAGATTTCATCTGTCTCTAAGATACCTTTATGCATGATCCTTACTTTACTTCATATTATATTATCAAGGTGTGTTGCTAGTTCCTCATAATTTTGCGTGGAGACAGAAAGTCTCTCTGAGCAAGGTCCATCCCTCCTTTTAAATGAGAACACTTGCCTCTTTTAAACATTCAATGTTCTTTCATATGCAGTTGGCGTTTTATCCCATACACAGTCGGCTAGAAAACGTTGTTCATATCTCGAAATTATTCACGAAACAAATGTTAGGTGCGTCTGCCATACCCAACTCCCCGCTGAAAAAATAAATGCAAATATGGCAGTTTCATCTGCAGTATATCTAAATCTAGATCTATATCCTGTTCTGCTGAGGTTCAGTTGATTTGATAGAAGACGATACAGACACGCAGACGGAGATTAGGGAACAGCGCATAATGAAAAACACGAAATGAAGAATGAAGGCAAAAAAGCCAAAATAATGGGTAGGGCTAATAAAAACATCAAGTCAGAAATGAACGAAATAATAAACCTGAAATAATGGGAAAGCCTAATGAAAACCACGCACATGGAAGAGAGAGAAGAGGTTATTACAATGATCACTATATTTCATCCCACGGTAATGATGCTATCTCAAATGAGATTTGAAAATAAAGGTAAATGTATTACAAGTCAGAGCGAAAAGCATTTTAGATGGTAAGCTCAAGCTTAAAGGGGGTTTCACACGGTTCCATTTTTCGTTTATGTTTGGACCTGAACAATAGCTAGACTAATGGACAATTTTGCACTTTGACGTGAAAGCATCTGCGTCAAATCCAAAGAAGGTGCATCTGAAATGCACACCAAGGCATTCCAAAATCTGGCATAGGAAGTACGATCTAAAATTGCAGTCGTATGAACTCCTCCTCTGCTTGAATATTAACAACAAACCAAAGAAAGAAAAAAAAAACATGGAGGAAGCTGGAAGAGAGATGAGGCTACTGCGATGACCAATTTTGTTGTTAACCCTGAGACAACCCAATTGTTGAAAATATAGACAACAAGGTACCAAATCAAAACCAAACCTGCATGCTGAGCTCTGTCCATCTGTAAGCCACATGATCCGCTGTATGCATATATATGTATTTGTCTGTCTGTTTTCCTCCCGTTCTGTCTGTTTGATAAAACTCAAAATTCAAAATTTATTTTGCCTTCCCCTCCATCTCGCCTTTCACAAAGGAGTTTGTTACCATCTGTAAGTAAAATAAATTGATATAAGGATGGATGGATGGATGGATGGATGGATGGATGGATGGATGGATGGATGGATGGGTCAGTCACTATATCTACCTTTTTTCCCGTCCAGATTTCGTATCTTTCTCTCCCCTCTCGCTTCCATCTATAACATAAAACGTCATAATAACATCCCGCTTGCCCGTTCTATCTCACCGGTATATCTCATCTCCCTAAGGATTAAAGCCGGACTACCAGCAAGGGAGATAACATCGCCCTTCCAGTACCATCAAAGCGCCCACGGACCTCCCACTCAGGTACAGGAAGCGGAAATATTGAACTATAAAGTAGTTTGGTGTAGATCTAGCCGTATTGCTACAAACAGTGAAATATAGCTTCTTCTCTATTAACTCTTCATTAAATAGCCACTTTCTCAATTAACTCCTAACACTTAATTAACAATAAACACTTCGGTAACCTACTGTACATTTGTAACTATATATGTTATTGGTACGTAGATTCCTAAGATATGTATGTGGATTTCTTTCTTTTAACTGAAAGGATGCCATCTTTTGGGCTATTCTTATAGAATAGGTGATACTGAATGTAATAATAGCTATAAGGGATCTATGTTTGATGAGTCTTTGGTTAGCAGATTTCGTCAGTTATATATGGAAAATATCTGCTTAAACTGTATTTGGGTATGGCAATAATCGCCACAGTGGTATACACATCAATACTAATAACTGATCTAATATTTCAAAATGTTCTAGGACCTCAGGAACTTGAACTCTAGAGAACCCAATATATAATTTCGAGTTCCTCGAGCGTTGGCGTCAGTAAACAAATATTTAATATACAAAACAGAGACCTGCCACCTGCACCTTACCACGGGTAACTCGGATGGCCTCCGTAATAGTTTATTTAATTCCAAATCCAAAATCTTCAAGACATGAAAAGGTAAAGTTTAAACATATTATAATAATAGACAAAGATAATGATCTATCATTGCTATACCTTTCTTTGATCTAGATGCAATTCTTTTGTCATAAGAAACAAAACAAAACAAAACAAAACAAAACAAAACAAAACAAAGCCACATAGCTCTACATGTGAAAAAATCATGACTTGCTGGAGACAATAATTATTGTATATTACACGTACCCTGGCTGTGCTATTGTCGGAGGTGTGTTTATAATTTTTGCAACTGTGACTTACACTAGCACCCAGATATTAAAATGTTGAATTTGCAACATAAGAGGGCAATATTCACGTGCTGACATAAGTCAAATTTCGGATGTATACGATTTGACATATTGAAGTTATGAAAAGTTGAAATTAAGTGACCTTTTTTTTTTTCTCTCAGGGCCACTCAGCATGTGTTTCCATGAGATTCGAGGTCGGCAGACTTTCTGTAAATTAAGTACAGATTCTGGCCCTTAAAAGGGTGTGTGTGTGTGTGTGTGTGTGTGTGTGTGTGTGTGTGTGTGTGTGTGTGTGTGCGCGCACACACACGCTAGACCTCACAGTGACTTCTTTCTCGGCCCGTCAGAATGCATGTTTAGTCGTCGACAGACAGGGGAGAGTCTGTCGTGAGACGGTGGCCTTCGTACCAAAAATGGGCGATACCGAATAGTGAGATCCACTCTGGAATATCTGCGAAAGCGACATTCAGCATCGATACCAATAACTTCGCAATGTTTCACAGACAGTAAAAAGATGAAATTGATGTCAAAAAAGATTGTTTTAAAAAATGTCTCCTCTTGTCGATAACAGCACTATTTTTCTGTTTTTCCTCAGTCACGAATTTGAAGATAACATTAGCTGTTTGGAGCGGAACAGGATGAATGTTTCTGTCCATGCTTAAGAAGAAGATAATACAAGAGCATAAACGGGCAGTTTAGAGCTTGCGAATTTTTTCACACGGGGTGTAGATGATGAATTCCATTATTTTCTAGGGAGCGCAAAAAGTTATCACCAGAAAGTTGTCACAAAACCCAAATATGCCTAATTAACTTACCATAAAGTCCAAGGTTACAGTTGTATTACAACGAATCAGTAAACTTATAACCATCATCATGAAGACCTTCAGATAGTTTCAAATTATATCGATTCTTTGTCTAGTATGTATAAAATGCAGTGCCTTCAGGGGATTAGTGTTGTTTTGTTGATATTTACACCCGCCATTGTCATTGTTATTTGTTCATGCTGTTGTTTATTGTTTAGTATCAGTAATAATTTTTGATATTCATATGTCGTCGTGTTGTCATGAGCTAATAAACTTTCTTGAATTTTGAATCTTGTTATTTACTTCATCTAGACTAGATAACAAGCAGAGTCGTCACCTGTCAAAATCAGTTATATCAGAATCGATTCCAAATACATAGGAATCGTCCGTTACTAGGTTAAGTCGACGAAAGTGTTAGCACTTTACTCCGCAGTTTGACGAAAGATATCAAATTCGGTGGTGAAAAGGCAAAGAAAAAAAAGACGATAAAGTCAAGTGAAGTTTTCAAGATGATGACAGAACAGAAGAGCAGACGGCGTCTCGTTACACGCCTCGTAATTAAACTTGTCAACGTCTCGCAAAACAGCAGAAACGGAAGATAGACTTCGTCGCACCTAAATGGATCATCGTTGTGAACTTGGTTGAAACAGAGCATAGAAAAAATTTTTAACGGAATAATGAAACACACTGCCTTCATATTCTAAATATAGGCCTGCGGTATGTCCATTTATTTCACTCATATCTTTGGACATTCCGGAATTTCACTCTTTTTTTTTTTCTTAAATCATGCCAAATTTATCAGCAAAATATCATCGCTGTGAATTAAGCTAGACTGGCTGGCCGAGGACGGGAACAGAAAGAGCAGATGGCTGTTTTGAAAAGATAAAAAGAAGTATTTAGACAAATTTATGAATAGTATTAAAACAAAACTATGCAAACACAGAGAATAAGAAAATCATCTCTAGATTATCTTTAAAATGCTAAGATGAGACCAAAAAAAAAAAAGATCCTTCCTGTCATCAAAATGCATGTTCACATTTACGATTTTCAAGTTTGTAAGATGTTTGAGTTCGTGAATAAAAGTTTCTCAAATATATCTTCTTACTTTTACCACTCTATCACTGATAAACAATTTGTTTGAAAACTCATTTTGGTACGATCTATAAAGCGATGGGGGGGGGGGGGGGGGGGGGNAAAAAAAAAGGGGACCAGAGCAATGCAATTAGAACGAAGGTTTTCTAGGGCGAGACTTGCAGGCACTAACCCTTCTAGTGCTAGAACCAGACTTGGTCACTCTAACTATTGTCTATAGGTGATGAAGATGATGATGATAGTCATTATTCCATGTCCAACCTAGAGAAGCTCGGATCGGTCTAGTTCGTCTGGTACCAGAGAGATAAGGCGGCATAATACCCACCAAGGCAATGGCTTTTAAAATCAACTAACGCAATCAGACACTTTCACTGTGGTGAAGACGTGGCATCAAGGGAGTTAACGGTTGTTGTACTGGCGATCAGCTTTTGGACATCATGAAGCCTTCTATTTTCTACAAATCCTTGATTACTTTGGTCCCCTAAATGTCTCACGAAACAAGTTCGTTAGTTTTAATGCTGATAAATTACAAAATTTGTTTTGAGACCTCCCTTCGTTTTATGGATTGTGTAGCGTACCGAAGTGCCATTGGACAGAGGAAGAGAGTTTTCAGACAAATGGTTTAGTACTGAAAGAATGGTAAGAAGATTATTATATTTGTTCACAAAGTGCACTTTGCTTTTTTAAATAGCAGGACTCATTATCACAGTAACAAATTTATGCGTGAACACTTCACTTAATTTGTACTGTATACGCTAACACACACACACACACACACACACACACACACACACACACACACACACACACACACACACACACACACACACACACACACACACACACACACACACACACCCCAAATGGTTACTTTACTTCTTGCACGCCAACACAGCCACACCCACACACCCACACATACACACACAAAATGGCTAATTAAAGTCATTAAGCTTTAGGAGGCCAAGTTTGAGATGTTGTAAGTCCAGATTCACGATAAGGACAAGATAAACGTGTCTTTAAAGGTGTGGTCATCCCACTCGACGCACTTACTTCACCTTTCCCACAAGGACAAGGCAAGCAATCACAGGGCGTTTAACCTGAGGCTTTTACGCGATCCACCGGAGTAAAAGCGCCATAAAACGTCACCGCAGCGCATGAAAAGTACATCAACCTAACGGAAAGGGCATACACCTTTACTGCGTCGAAGGGCTCGGAGGATGGTACTGAAATCTGATGAATACCAGTAATGTGCGGATGATTGAGATGTGTGTCTACATATAACATTTCTGTTACAAGACTTCTGAGACATTTTTAAGAACTTGCGCATTAACGATGGGATCTCTCATCGTCGCAAGAATTACATTGACTCAGCATGTTGGACGCTATTGAAGTCTCATTCAGCACCAATGCGCTAGGGTAATTCTTATGGTAGTATGAGACCTCATCGTTAATGCGCAAGCTCTCAAGTGTTTCTGCTCTTTCCGTTACTAAGTATTAGATTTAATCCCCATTTTAAGCCTCTCTGAATAGAGCAAGGGCTCCAGAGGATATCAGAAAATACCAAAGCATCATTCAGTAACCCCATTCTATCAACGAAATTCTCATGACAACGGGGTTTAAGACAATACTGATACGAACGAATGCACCACAAATGAAGGGCCTGGAAATGATAAGGAAGCATGCCGCGACATGCGATCACAATCGCTCCAAAATATATAAAGACAGAAGACGTGTTCTGCCGAAGCATTAATATGCTTTATTCATCCTAGAAATCTGATTGTTCTATGGCTTACAGTGGAGAATAGACAGGGAGGTGCCCATAGATATCAGTGATAAATCGTTGCTCAAGTAAGCAGAGCATGTGGGATAACATGCAAGACAGCATTATAGTATGGCCAGACCCGGATTCCAGTGAATCATAGACAGCTGCAAAGGAGCAACAAGATATTTGAGAGCTTGCGTATTAACGATGGGATCTGTTACCTTCGCAAGAATTACATTGATGCATGCGAGCTGAATGCATCCTCACTAAAGTTCACCAGTCAGAGTTAATGTATGTCTTACAATAATAAGAGATCCCATCGTTAATGCCCAGGCTCTCAATTTAAGAGAATCTGTCAGGAAATTGTCTGCGTAGCGCCAGCTCCACATATCTATGGCTTGAAGGTCAGGAGATGTACAGTTACATGCATTTATGAAGTGAAATAAGGTATGACAAGTAAAAAGAGACGAGATGAGAGCGCAAATTTTATAACAGAACGGAGTTCTACGAAATTCGCGATCGTGAATGAAATCAAACTTTACGTATAAAGACTGCCCACGCAGCTTCAGAGTTGATAGACCTGAAGATGAAACAGCAACGACAGAAAGAGGACCATACATTTTTGATCGCCCTCCCCTCGTCCCATCCAAATCCCCAGGGGTCTCTGATTTTTCTCTCCACATACACATACACATTTTAGACAAGCCCTCCCTTCTCCCTCACCTCGTTAGAGATTCAGACAAAGCTATCTAGTACGAAATGTAGCAAAGGTCCAGAAAAAGGTATTCGTTATTTTACCGAAAGAAAATAAATCTACGTTTTTTAACCAAAATTTACAACAGGCATAAAACAAAATAAAACAAAACAAAAAAACAGCATTAACAGTGTTTACTAGTTTGCTTATTTGTTTGTGTGGTTTGGGCAAAGAATGACCCGTTGAAACGTCAGTATTTCTTTGAGCAAACGAATTCATTTGTATCATAGATAATACCGCTACACGGCAACACATGTCCTTTTTTGGGGGGCGTGGGAGATGGTTGTAAGGAGGGGGGNGGGGGGGGGGGTGGAGGAAGGCTCTTATGTGAATGAGACTAGGTCTTCAAGCAGATGGTACACCTGCAACACGTATAAACGATAATACGTTTAAACAATGGATAGCATCACTTCACCGGGGCAATCCAGTTGCGCCAGAAGAAAAACAATTAAAAACGGTCCACCCATGGCATCTAACTAGGATCGAGTAATATAGTAGCAAAAATAGTTTATTGTGGTCACTCATCTGGATATTAACGAAACACGTGGTGGTTTCTTTGTCACACTTCAGAGGTCAAAGTCTCACTCAATTGAGTGAACAATGGTTTTCCCCCAAAAGCTGACTTGATTCATCCATAGGTGTAAAACAAATCACTTTGAGGACTCTGCACTAACAATTTCCAGTCCCTAAGATGTGTTGATATGAAGGTTAGCGTGAGGTGTGAATACAACTATCGATAGAATACAAGTAATCCTACTAGGATAAAGAAAACAAGCAATTAACAAGGGTACTCCTCCTCTTCCCAGCCAATCATCTCCTCCACCCGCCCCGCCCAACCCCTCCAAAGGGGAGGAAAAAAATCTCCTTCCATTCGTTTTCTTCAACCTGGTATAGATTACTCTTACGGAAATCTTAACTGCAGACATTAAACAAACTTTTAATACCCTTTTTGCATGTCACGGATTAACTCCAGCCCTATGTTCTTTATTTGGTTTAGGAGTTCGTAACGTCACTGAAGACCCATAAACTCCATCACGACAAAAGGGGCGGCACTGTTCAGTGACATTCAGTACCAGATGACCCCCATGGCGGACGGTCTGGTATTTGACCCCGTTCTGCCCTAACCAGACAACGCCTTTGGATCTGGACACAGCCTCCCCCTCTGTCTGTTTCGTGACCACGTATGAACCCTGCCACACTCCTTTACCTTACGGTGATATGCCCTGAACTTTTCTCCTTTGTACGGATCCTGATTATCAGCAAGGAAATTGCTAACATCTCTTATCCATCTCGAAAATAGGAATAGCCTACCCTATTCATTCGGTCCGCTCGCAGACCATCTACGATCTGATAATTACACGCATTTTAAGATCAAATCAACATTCCAATGGGGAAGACTACAGTCGGGTCTTAAGGACAAAGTTTCCAGTGTAACGTAAGATGGTTTATGAATAGAGTGGACATTTTATGAAATTATAAGCGTACCAACATTAACAAATTGTTAGGACGTCAAACGGGATATGTCTACCTCAGCATGAACTCGGTGCCATCTTTTATATTAGAAAAAATGTATTTAGGAATGAAAATATCATGACTACGACTTGCATCAATACTCCTATTATATATATCCCAATTCCCAGACCCAGTTTTTGCACAGATTACGTAAACATGATCTATTGCAGTATTCAGTCGACTTCGAAACGCCGAGCATCAAGTTTTGAGGACACTTTACAGCAAGAGATGCTTGGTGGGGCCAAAATTAATCAGAATTTGGAATCGCGTCCCTCTCAGTAGTCCACCGCGTTAAGGTGGATTTGGAAAGAGGTCACTGCATATAAACAGAGCCAATTATACTGTACTTCCCATTACTGTAGATCTGCTCGTCTTAATACCCTGTGTGGATATAGTCGTCGATATTGCTGCATGAGAGGATTAACCCATAACGGAGGTGACACTGGCTACAATGTTCATGTTGAAGTGAGTCAAGTCTGGAGTTGTCCTTCATGTTCAGAGGAATTCAGTTAAATGTTAACAGGACTATTCCCTCATTCGTATTGACGCAACAGGAGGCAGCGTAGACGTCTATCTCTTTGTAACTCAAGCACACCATGCACTACACGAGGACAAAGATCATCAAATGTTTAATTAGAATAATTTTTATGCCTGAGGAAGATCTTTCTAGATCGAAAATTTGCGCCAATATATTATTTATCTGATTCTGTGAAGGCCTACCATTTTACATTCTGTTCTTAATGTTTAATTCTAGTTTCGATGTTTGCACTTAGAAAAAAAAAAAGTTTCTTTAACGAACTAGTCTTCCAATAAATAAGAAGAAGGCTCTAGAGTATGAATGAAAGCTATTGAAACACCATAGTGTAAACTGAAATACCACCGAACTCAAAAGATATTACAACAAAGATATAAGCGACAATGCCGAAACGATTTTTAAAAAAAATTGAACCCAGAAAAAAAAGTTGATTGTCTAAATCTTAGGAAAACTGTTCTCAGCCAATGGCGGTCAGTTCCAAAATCCAAGTTCGTGTTTGACCTCTATGCATCCATCTTCTCCATTCACTCTCCTTTCTTCCTCTTGGCGAGTCCCTTTCACGATTTACGACTCAAGACAGAATTTACTTTCGGTGTCCAAATACGCACCTAGAAAAAAGTTCGAACTTGTCGGGTTGTTTATGCGTGTCTCACATTCCTGTATAATAACACGGAACAGCGTGACGCCATAATTTGGGTCACATCGGTGACATGTATTGTAAGTATCTTTCGGGCCATTTTGGAAAGCAATACAAACAGTTAACTTTCATAACAATTCTGTCACGCTGTGCGAGGCTGTTTTCATTTTATCATTATATCCTCAGATTGTCTGTGTTAACAGCACGTTCTACAAAAATAGGTTTAGAGAAAACGAAATGTCCTGAGACACGTCCAGACTCTCCGTGAAGACATTTGGCCACAGGCAAGTGATGTCAGTGCTAATCTGTTGGGGACCCTCAGACCCTTAGATCGACCATCAGATTCACCAACAGAGCAAACTTGAAGGCCAAATTATAGAACGTAGAAGAAGATGAAGAGAGGAAAAATGCAAAAGCATCATCTCTATACATCACCCGCAGGCACAAAAATCTACACATCTAGGGCATGTAGGTCCGTGGAAATAAATGAAAACGTTTGAGACTGAATTCCTGATTCAGCAGCCGAGAACACCATAATTAGCGTATCAGCGTCGGTGGTATCTACACACACACAAAAACTGCATTTTTTTTTGTTTTGGTTATGTGTATCCAGGGACAATATTTCCGGGCCGCAAAAGCACGCAACCTCATGATGTTCAGCTTTCGGGGTTTTTTTTGGGGGGCCATTCGACTTTTGTAGTATGATACTACATTCTGCACTGCAGGGTTCCTGAGAACGATTTGTACATTCATATTACGCAACCTTTTTAGTAGCATTCAAGACCTAGTTTTCACATGAAAAGTTTAAGGTTCTTAAGTTATGGAGCTGGTATGTGAATTTTAATAATGTCACCAGAACCAGCTTAATATTCTGAACAGTGACATCAAAATTTGCATTTGGCCTTATATGTGGAATGCAGCCTTATACATCAACAATGACAGTCTTGACAGTATCTGCCCTTTTATCGCACAATATGCACTGTATTCTTCTAATAATGGGTGTATGGCTGTGCACATGTGCGTATACGTCCTCTTTAATTCAAGGGGATCTGCAATTCCAAGCATCTGCATGTCATGAATCTATTTTGAATTTTGTTAAAATGACTTAAACTTATAGCCGCTGGTGAAGAATTAAGAGCTTATTGGGAACATAATATACGCCATGTAAACAGTAATTAAGTCAGTTATAGGTTATAGTAATATACACATATTTGATGCTTTGCTCAATCGCTCAGTCAACTTACTAAGCTTGAATGCTAGGTTTGAAAGTATTCTGGCCTAACTTAACCGACTAAGTCGGTGGAATCGTTGGTAGCCAACTGAAAAGGTGCCCAAAGACATAGCACTTAAAGCGACAAAAGATTCGAACACTGGCCTATGTAGAAAGTAAGACAAAATGCTGCTTGTGTTTGTTGTTTCGTCTTGAGTGTTTATGTACGTGCAAACCTGCCACATTTTCACAAACTGGTTTGCCTCATGCCATGCTAAATATATCCTTTCACTCTTCTTGCATGCTTGGAATGGAGTGTTCCGTTTACATAGCATTTAGCTTGTTTTTGATCTCCATCCCATTTATTTAAGAATGTAGTCAATCCTCAAAGCACCCTGTGAGCAGCAGCTAGTCTATACACTCCGAAGGATAACTCGTTTGCATTCTGCATGCACGGATTGCTAAAGTATCAAAAACAGTAGTGGTAGCCACAACGACAATAACAACATCAATACCAACACTACCACCACCATCACAACAACAACAACAAACTACAATTTTTTATTTTGTCATTTATTTTCAGTACGTATGTGTCTGTATATAGCTGTGTGTGTGTACATCATTACATCTTACGCAAACCATTTCTGAAAAAAAAATGTTAAAAACTCCAAACAACTCCAGTTACTCGCAATCGCTTACTGGCACCCTTCCTTTAATTGAACTTTTTCGTCCATGTTAACGCAGAAGAGGGTAAACAATGATACGAGGGATTATGTCAATGTGGACTATGTAAAAGACATAATACAGTCCAGCAGAGACGTTATTTTTCCTTGCTCCCGGGGAACTGGGATTAAACGGAGGTGATTGTAACACCACTGTCATCAAAACAATCATCTCCCCTTCCTTTCTTCAAGCAAACACTACCACCATCTTCATCATCACCACCACTACCACCACCATCACCATCACCCGAGTTGCGACCATCTCTATCACACTACAAACAAGTACATCTTTACTCACTGACAAAACGCTCGTAGCGTCTCGACGTCCACGCCACAGCAAAGTTTCTGTGGACTGTTTTGCATATTCTGAAAGTGGAAGCTGTAGGCGGTGAAACAGGAATGGGCTTTTGTGGACACATCTCTGGGACATGAGCTCAGTGCTGCAGTGAGGACTGAAAAACAGAAAAGAATGATTGGGCTTGTTAGTTCTAAGTTTTGTCAAAAAGTTTTGGTCATTTTGTCCAGTCACTGTGGTGGCGAAGAAGGCAAAGTTGGTTGGTTGGTTGGTTGGTTGGTTGGTTGGTTGGTTGGTTTGGTTTTTGGTTGGTTGGTTGGTTGGTTGGCGAGATATCTTGATGATTAGTTGGTTGATATTGGTTGCTCCTCTGAATGGCTGTTTAGCTGGTTGGTTTGGTATATTGTGCGGTCGAATGAGTAGTTGGTTGGTTGGTTGGTTGGTTGGTTGGTTGCTTGGTTGTGGGTGGGTGGGTTTAGATTTCTTGGTAGGGGATAAGATGAGTGGTTTTNATTGGTTGCTCCTCTGAATGGCTGTTTAGCTGGTTGGTTTGGTATATTGTGCGGTCGAATGGGTAGTTGGTTGGTTGGTTGGTTGGTTGGTTGGTTGGTTGGTTGGTTGGTTGGTTGGCTAGTTGCTTGGTTGTGGGTGGGTGGGTTTAGATTTCTTGGTAGGGGATAAGATGAGTGGTTTTGAACGGGATTACTAAATCATTGCTTGCCTGTTCTTTTGTTTGTGAGTTTGTGGTGGTAGTGGCTGACTGGGCGGGAACGTTAAAAAAAAACCGGTTGATAGAACACAATCATTGTGCCATTCAAGACTGATACTATTCGGAGCACGCAAAGACTTACCACTTCTTGCCTAATATATAGACTAGACTAACTTCAATTCAATGTCAACAAAGAAAATAAAAAAAACAAAACCAAAAATATCCAGAATAAATTTGATCAGCGATAATGATCAAGATTTTTCTTTTAATCTATCTCTGCTTCTTCCTAACTCCTTACTTCTCTCTTCTTCGATAATTTCCTGTCTAGACAAGCTCTACAGTTCCTCTAGTCTTTAGATCATCTCCACATGTCACTGTCTTTCCCGCCCCATCTCATCCGCCTCCCACGCAGTCCACATCTTCTTTCCATCCTTCTTGTTATCCCTGCCCTTTTTTTTTCTTCATAGTTTCTGTCTTCCACATTCCATCTTATCCGCCTCCCATGTAAATTACATCATTTTTCCATTCCTCTTTCTTTCCTTGTCGTTTTTCCTTTCTTTTGTGTGTGTGTGTGTGTGTGTGTGTGTGTGTGTTTGTGCGTGTGTGTGTGTGTGTGTGTGTTTAATATCTTCTTTTTAATTCTCTCTCTTCCCCTCTCTCTCTCTCTCTCTCTCTCTCTCTCTCTCTGTCTCTCTCTTTCTCTTGCTTGAAACAAAACTTCCTCTCCCTCCCTATTCCATCTTCCATCTTCATGAATTGTTTTTCTTTCGTCCTCATGGTTCCTGTTTTTCTCTCAATCCCCCTTCCTATTTTCGTTCTTCCCGTGTTTTCCTTCCTTTTTTCCTTCTGCCCTTCTATCCTCCTTCCTTCCCTCTTTTCATTCATTCGTTCTTTCTCTTACCCAAACTACAGTCGATTCCGCTTAACGACAATCCCAACTTCCCATTAATCTCAATGATATCCAGAAAATACAGTAGCGTATTTTTTATGTAAAAGCCACTGGATAACGGTACCTCCTTTTTCTCACAACATTAGCGTATTTTCTATGTAAAAGTCACCCGATAATCGCAATCCCATTTAACCGCGACTTTTTCCATACTCCCACAAAGTTGCTATTAAGCAGAGTCAACAGTTATCTCCATAATATATCTACACTGTGTGATGAGCACTTCATGCAGGTTTATGAGTTCCAGCTTAGCCTTCTTCCCCGCGTCCACTGACCCACGAGATGAGAATCTACTCACATCAGTGTCCGCTCCTACTCCGCTCACCCCATCACCCTGGCACGGTATGAGTACATGTCACGCCTGACCTATCACGCGCATCTGTGACTCGTGACCTCAGACTGGGGTCAGGCACGCGCGCTGTTGGGTACTCTGGTGCGATTGGGTGTGATAGTGTGAGACACGGTGTCTCGCTCATGATGTTGTTGTTGCTGGTGCTGCTGCTACTGCTGGTGGCGGTTTTGTGGTTGCATCGGTGTCTTTGGTGATGATAGTGGTGACTGCTATTGACTTTTGTTGTTGTTGTTGTTGTTGTTATTATTATTATTGTTGTTGTTATTGTTGTTGTTGTTGTTGTTGTTGTTCTTGTGAAATTGTATGATTATAGTTGTTTGGCATAACTTTTTTTTATTTAACAGTGTTTGCTGTTGTTTTGGAAATGGCCGCTGGTGGTTGCTGTTGGTTTTGTGATGGCGCAGTGTAGCTGATGTTGGTTTTGTGATGGCTGCAGTGTAACTGATGTTGGCTAGATGATTATCGTGGTGCGGTTGCTGTTGGTCTAGCGAAGGCCGCAGTGTGGTTGCTGTTGATTTGATTGTTGTTGCTCCTGCCTGACTTGGTTGTGGAGGGGATCAAACAGTAGGTGCTGGTGCTGGTGTTTTAGTGGTGTTATTTTTCTTGTTGGTGCTTGTTATCTGCTTGTTGTTCTTGCTCTGTTCTAAAGTGCGACAAGTCTGAAGGTAAAATTGGTGGCCTCATGCGTACTGATAATAGTATTGGTTGATATCATTGATGTGGACGTTGTAGCTTTCATTTTTTTTTTCATTCTATAACTATGGCATATTCTCTATTATTATATAGTTGCTAGCAGCATCAGTGCCAGTGGTGGAAGCAATGGTAGTTACAATATATGGAATGAGAGGGGAGGGGGGCTGGAAATGGGAATGGGAAGGAGTTGAATGATGGGGAAAAGATGACGAGATGTTCCAGGACAGACTTTGATGTGAATATGGGAAATGAGATTTAAAGAAGACTAAGAAGAAGAAGAAGAAGAAGAAGAAGAAGAAGAAGAAGAAGAAGAAGAAGAAAAAAAAGAAGGGATGATGATTTAAGAATATAAGGAAATATAAAAACATTTGTGGGAAGGGTACTTTTCCTCCTCCTGCTCCTCCTCATCCTTTGAAGATCTGTTGCTTCGTTCTCCGCAATGGAAACGTTCCTATCTATCAAAAAGACAATAGTGACGAAGAAGACAAGCAGGAGGGCGGAAATCATAACGACAAAGACATAGAAGACGGGAAGTATCAGCTTTTGAAAGAATTTTCCCAGACCTCCCAGCTAGTAGGCTGAATTTGCATCCGGTCTGGCATGGGTGTTTGCGTCTAGGGCAATTTATAGCGTATTCAGAGGTTGGCGAATAGAAATGACAAACATTCGAATACGAACAAACAAAATATTATGAGAAGACAACAACTCACTGTATGTCAGCTTCGACTGTGAAGCGTTTAGTTTGCTCCACCAAGTGACCTTATTCGAAAATTGACTTTGGAACTGGTCTTTTTGTCATATTTGTTATCGTCCAACCTATATTATTCAACCACTGAATACCAAACGGCATAAGAATCGAGTCTGGTGTGTCGCCGGGAAACTGAACCAGGAATTCGAATCTACAATCCATACTCACCCGCCAGAAGTGTTTATGTAAAATATAACACATACCCAACAACTGGGAACACATGCGAGCCAGGAGAGGTCGTAATTGTCAGTCGGGTCCAAAAGCGCTCCATGGCGAGATGTGAGACAGACTTTTTTACATGCTCTGTCTTAAAAACTTTAGGTAACTTCAAGGAACAGCCCTGCAATTTATGGTCCAGGAAACCAATAAAAGGCAAAAAAGCTTACGCAAACATACAAATAATTTATCTGTGTGATCGCAGTGGTGGGGAGAGAATGAAGCATGGCAGATGTAGGGACGCGTGAATGGAAGGATGAGTTTGGTCTGGGATCTGCTTCGACATCTCTGGCATCGGTTGCCTTGTTTGTCTTTCTTTTTTCCTCTGTCTTCCATTTCTTTGTTTTTATTTTTTTTGTGTCTTTCTTTTCCTTGCTTCTTTCCTTTCTTTGTCTCTTAGTTTCACTTTATATTCGTCTTCCCTTCTTCTCTGTCTTATCGGTTTTCCCTTTGTTCTTTCTTTCTTTCTTTCTTTCTTTCTTTCTTTCTTTCTTTCTTTCTTTCTTTCTTTCTTTTTTCGTCTGTCTGTCTGTCTGTCTATCTGTCTGTCTCTGTCTGTCTGTCTGTCTGTCTGTCTGTCTGTCTGTCTTTTCTTTCTTTCTTTCTTTCTCTCTTTTCTTTCTATCTTTCTTTCTTTCTTTCTTTCTTTCCTGTATGCACAAAAGGAATGTGGTATGTTCTTCTGCCACTAATTTCCTTCTTTCATACTTTGCTAACCTCATCTTCCTCAGGAACAATTTTTGCTGTTAATCTGTCTATCTTATGCCTGCGTGACTTTCATCTCTCTGTCTGCCTCTCTCTCTCTCTCTCGAACTGCATGGCTTATCATCTCTTCGTATCTCTTTGGATGTGCTTCCTTGTTTGAAAAATCTTACCCGTATACGATATAATGCACTCTATTGTAAGTATTAACAAACGTAATAATAGCACTAAGGTATATACGTCTCGTATCCAGTGTTTGCCCGCTCATGCGACTTCACATTATTATCACCCTAACAGATCAAGTCACTCAATAACCTTCTCAACTCCCTGCAGAGCTTATAGTGTCGTTATTATTTTACAGGTGCCGATCACTAGTATCTGGACAACGCTCTTTCATTGCCTCCTGAATGAAATGCTTCCTATGCAAGGAACATATAATAAGACCCTAGTCGGGAATCAAACCGATGGTCTTTTTAAACCCGAGTCCAACACCGTGCCTGTTCCGCCACTCTGCTCCACGTTCATTCAATTCAATATATTTAATCGAACCCAGGCTACATAATAACATATGAGTGGTCAAACACTGATAACGCATGGCAACAAAAGAGACAAAAGAACATATCTGCATATAATATACTGAATAAATGACATGAAAATGAGGAACAAAATCCGACACAGCAATATTCTCCGGTGTGGATGGTAATAACATTGGGTATGACTGGAAAGAAAATATTGCTCAGTAATACGATCGAAAGTACAGGAATTCAGGATGGTTTTACAGAAAAAACTGGCAAGAATTACAAGGATGAGTTTGTTTTGATTGGAAAAGAGTACATGAATTCATAAAAGCCCACGTTTGCATTTTACGTAACTCTCAACAATGAAACTGCATATCGTCTTCGGACCTGAACGAAAAAAACAAAAAAAGAAGTTGCTTTTGTTCATTTCGTAAACTGCAAATCCAGTTTCCAATTTTAATTCCTCCATCTTAGTTTCACACAACAGCCCACCCTCGCACACACAGTTTCAATTACAAGACCAGTCCAGATCTAGCGGAATGCCTTATTCAAAATGACTGTAGTACCATCAACTGTACACACCAAACTACGACTTAATTAACAAAACACCTGTAAATATTTCAATACGAAGAACGTTAACAGAGAATTACTTAACAATAACAGAGCGCAGATGGTACCAAGAAATTACCACTACAACCATTGTGCCAAGATTTATAGCTACAAACAGAAGGTGATCGTCTTTTACCGCTTAAAGTAGGACACGCACATCAAAAATAATTTTCCTCTTTTCAATACCCTTTCTCTCTAAAAATTATCTATGGTGCCCACCGAGTCAATTTCGCGAAGAAAGAGCATCATTCTGTTATCGTGCGCGTATGTAATATGACGCAATAAGGAGAGCTAGAGTTACCGGGTTTGGCCCTTAAGTCCAGAATTATTCCCCTTCCCCGATTAGCAGAAGCCCGCGGCAAAAACGCTGACGTCACTTATGTTCCAACATCTGCAGACACCTCTACCTGACAATGTATTATTCAGCTTTTAATTAAGGTTCTGGTATTCCAAATTCAAAGTTAAAGTTTGATAGAGTAAGCCAGAAAAAGTATTCTGCATTTTTATTGCCTCAGCATGATTTTGTTTGGCATATCTACTGTTCACAGAGGAATTAAAACATTCATACCAACATGCTATCACCCGTCCGCACAGCACTGGCTAGACAGCTGGGCCATGTGGCAAGAACGTATTTGACGTAAGCTTATGGCCGCCACGCGCGCAGTGGTTGTAACAATTCGGACAGTGGATAATGTAATCCTGTGGGTTGTCTGGGGCCAGCAGGGGCGTCATATCATTATGACAGACACTTGAAAGACTGTTTTATTGGAATAATAGGGTACCGTATGATTTAATATGGTTTGTAGGACGGTTCAGTCTTCCTTTAAAGCTCTGGAGCTCTTGAAGAAGGGGGAGAGAATCAAGGCACCTTGTGAAAGGGGAAAGAACCCAGACTGAAAGACATTTTTTCTGACGTAGGTTGTTCAGGCTCTAGACTGGAGATCACTGTATCTCTCTTTTTGTAGAAGCAATCTTCTGTTTCAAACATATGGCAAAAGGGGAAGGAGATGGTAAATATAGACTGTACCAATCATTTTATCTAGATGTAGGCCATAGACAGAGATCACTGATTTCTCAGACCAAGAATTTAGAATGGCGCTCAGCCTAAAACTCGACCCAACATCGATCAAGTTGGTTGTGAAAAGCCGGGGCTCAGAACTACATGAAGCGGTAATTTCAAGACACAGGTGACTCTGCCTAATAGCAATCAGCATAATTAGAACTTCTGCATAATCGCAACAGTATCCAGACAACAACATGCTACATTTCCCTTATATACAAGTTACGGACAATCCGGAATTCTATTAATCCCAACTTAAATCATGTTCCCCGCTGAGTGGGTGTGAAGCTGCCATTAAGACTGTCGACTACAATATCCACAAAAGTTTTGGATTCAATTTTATAAAAAGAATTCATTGAAGTACTGCACTGAATTTTGGGTGTGCAATTACTTTCATCAAAACCCAGGACGCGCTTACAAAGGAACACCTTAGGAAGGCTGACATTGAGTGTGAGTGGTTGATATAATATTATGAGCTAAGGTTCGTGTATTTGAACAGCGAGTGTGGAACTACTTGAAAGACGACATTCGGCCAGTGGCTCTTAATTATTAATACCACATTGAGGCTAACAGCCCCTATGGTGTAATGGTTAGCAAACGCTTTATTTGGAAGCTGCAAGGGTTGGGTTTCATTCCTGAAGAACAACTAAGAACATTTCTCGTGTTAGTTTATTACTCAATATTTTTCTTGTTAATTGTTTTGTTCTTGTTTTTCTTGTTTTTGTTTTTGTTTTTTTCTGATTGTTTGTAATTGTTTCATGTCTGACGTTCTTTTATTGTCTATTACTTTGTTCCGTTGTGTAAATTTCTTACATTTTAACCACTCAGGCTGTGTTATTAGAAAACTCTTTACATACATCAGATTGTTGAAAGATTGTTGAAACTGAAGCTCTACAGAGGATGACTTTGCTAACTCATGACCCTGGGTGTCTTAGATTTCCTTCTTGGTTTAACCTGGTTTAACAACTGATCTGATGTCGGTGAGGCTTTTGCAGTATTATGTACAATATACAGCCCCTCCCCCCCCCCCCCCCCCCCNTTAAAAAAAACAACAACAGTTCACTTAATTCAAAGTTCAATATTTTCAAGGATTAAAAATAAACTGGGATAAAATTTTAAGCATATAATCTATGATTGTATTGTTGCAGTTGCATGATTTAAGTGCTATCCCTTTGTCACAGCAAAAAAAAAAAAGTATATATCAAATTATGGCGTGCGGGGTCAGTGTGCATATATGCGTACCGGATAAGCTATTGTTAATCTTAATAAAAATTCATTTGTGACATAACCTAAACACCCAGATATTTTAAATGTACAGCATTAGCAGACAATCTGCTAATGTGTATTACATTTCGTTGCTTACTATTTAAGTAAGTCGTTAAAGTTATTAAGCTTTGAAATTCAGTAATTTTTTTCCAGGTAAAGGCGAGGGCATCCGAGATATAAAGTGGGTTAAAAGGTCGATATCGATAAACAATTATGACATCGCATACCTCTCGCTCTGAGCCCTCGATACGCCCTCCTAAACAGACTAATGTCAGATCCAAGTCTAACCTAAAAACAAAACAAAGCGCAGACTAAAAAACAAACAAACAATGTTCGTGATTATATCTCAGAATGGAGCTTACATTTTTCTGCCCACTTGACCTTTTTTTCCCAAAACTCCGATCTATCTACCCGCTCACGCGATAAGGTGTCCTTTGCCCGCGACAAGTCAGCTCTCCAAGTGGGTGGTACTCATAAAGCAAGACGTGCCTACTTGAGGAAGGCGCCATGATGTGTCCATAGCGGGCGATACGCTTATGGTGTGGTAGAAGTTTTGAAGATCCATAGTTGATACATATATATATATCTTATATTATAAAAAAAACTCATGAAATTTTGTAGGAGCCATATCTCGACTATTTGTGCACCAACCAACCCAAAATTTTGCATACATCTTCCTTATGGTCTCAAGGTGTTTCTTTTGATAATTTCTTCGCCTTAAACGGTCCGTAAGTATTATTTTGATAATTAATATACTATACTTCAAAAAAACAACAACAACAACTATACAGTACTATACTATACTAGCAAGCATCTTTTCCAAATGAATCCTTGTGCACTCTCCCCTCTCCCCACCCCTCCCCTACACGTACACACAACCCTCACTAACCCATTTCCGTTCTCGCCTTATCTAAAGGGTACTGTTGATAGTCAGGAGGATTGTTATGAAATACTAGAATCTTATCCACCGTGTCTGGTATAATTTATTGCATTTGCAATAATATGCATATATACATAGCCAGAAATACACCTTCCCAACTTTGGGTTTGTTATTACTCAGTGACTAATAACATATGCGAATAGTCATCTTGATCAGTATATATCAATTTAGAAGTCTGAGCCTCTTTCGTCCTTCCACCCTCCTCCCTCTCCAACATATAACTCTTAACTCAGAGACATCTATGAAGAATTGAAGTAATTTCACTGACTATTTGGAAATTGCGCTCAGATCCAGATAAAACTTGCATCGGTTTAAGATGTGCGTGTGTATTTGGAAAAGTCTGAGAACCTCTGCGACAGATCTACATCTACAGACTCTGTAAATCCTGTTATCCTTATCGTGTGCCGTGTAAAAATATGCACCGGAGTACAGCTTATTGATGTTATGAAGTAATCGAGGTGGGGTACAAGCGATTGAGAGAAAATAATTTCCTCAAAGAGTTTGAAGACAAGCACTCTAGGAAAATAATCCCCCCTAGAATGTAATAACATACAACCATCATATTCTGTACCAGCGATGCTGGCCTTTGAATACTGGCTGCAGGAAAGCGTAGCACTCTCAGGTTTGGACGTCCCTCGCAAACCCTCGGGATGAACCAGACAAAGGGATCTGATGGCCTAAGATGTATTTCCGATCTCGAAATGAAAACTGGTACAGATAAAACTATTCATGGAAAACATGTTGAGTGCTTTTAGTGGCCAAAATGCCTTGAAATTCGCACTCACTGGTTATATGTAAAGGTAAAATTGTAACTCTGATGTGCAACATTATACATTTCATGCTCAGAAACCGAGCCTGACCTTAGGTTAGGTTGTGATAAACCCAGTGACTTTAATAATATCGGAAAATATTTGATTTGCAGTCACCGGTTTATCCCTATCCGTCCTTTCTGACTTCTGCTCTGTTTAAACGGATCGTACAATATCTAACCACAAGAGAACAGCCATATCAATTACACTGAAATCAACATCAAAGGCAAATAACACAAAACTATTGAACTTCGGGCAGTTTCTAACAATTCGATCCACTCCATTCAAGTGGATCATTAAATAAGTGCATTGACTTGAGTTTCGCTGAGCTTCTGTTGCACCAGTCTTTGAGTATTGTGGAAGTTCATGTCAGCGAATCTGCCATATTGTTAGGGGATCTTGAGAATGAGATTTCCTCTACGTATTAGTAGTGAAATAGTTCCAAAGACATTACCAAACAATATGGCGTGAGTCTATTCAGTTTGTGACATTCTGTGCACATTCAGTGCCAGCTGCTTTTAATAACAATAATTGTCTCTGGTTTGAGAGATTGCCCTTGGTACCATCAATTCTCATCGGGCGTTTCAAACACCGTTAGGACAAGAATACTGTCGAAGCACTGTGGCGACCTATGACCCAAGGGGACATTACTCGGATATGAATGCTCCTTTGTTGTCCAGCCTGATGATAAAACCGGCATTAAATTAATTGGCTCTCGTATTCGCCTTACCATAAACGTTCGCTGCGCTGGCCTGTGCTAATATTTGGCAATGAACATGAAAGACAGTAGGGTCGCGTTAAGAGAAAAGGGCGCAAAGACGTATGATTGAAGAGATTTGTAGTGCACATAAGAGGTTTTGCCGCAACACGAGAGATAGTAATGATGTGTGTGCGCCTCTAGTACAAATACTGACAGGCAGTGTTTATGTTGGTTTTACTCTGTTTACCGACAGTACATGTGAATACATAAAGCAAACGTTGACTTCATCCGTTTCTTTGTTGTTGTTTCTCCCGTCGCTCCCACTGCTCTCTCTCTCTCTCTCTCTCTCTCTCTCTCTCTCTCTCTCTCTCTCTCTNTCTCTCTCTCTCTCTCTCTCTCTCTCTCTCTCTCTCTGTGGTGTCATCGTGCTTGTTTTCTTCTTATATCTCTATGTGGTATCATCAGCTGATTTTCTTCTTATCAAGTATCCGCACAAAACGGCCGGTGTAGTCATTTTGTCAGTTTGTTTTCTTTCTATTTCTTTTATAGAATAGCGATTGTGGTGGTTTTTCTCATACTTCTTTTACAAAATGGCGAGTATAGTGACATCATCTATTTGTTTTCTTTTAACTTCTTTTACAGAATAGCAGGCATGGTTTTTTTTTTCAATTTTTTTTTTTGGCTTTTTGACAAAGTGGCAAGGTAGTGGTTTTACTTCTTATTCTTTTCTTTTTTACAAAATGGAGGGCACAGTGGACAGAATGATCAGGAAGTTTTCTTCTTATTTACATTTATCATAAAATAGCGGGCTTCTAACTCAATCTACAGCGAGACCAAGATGATTCACTTCAAGAGCGATGACAAAGACTTAAAAAAGGCTGTGACTGTGCAGTCAATGCCTCGCAGAATCTCTCTCTCTCTCTCTCTCTCTCTCTTTCTCTCTGTCTGTCTCTCTCTCCAACCATTTACAACCAAGTGCTTTTCTCTAACACTGGAAACACCAATTTTTTTTTTCGTTGACTCTAGCCAGCGACCTGCAACCATTAACACTCACAGTTCAAGCTAATGTTAATTATTTTAATGTAACATTAAGGCTGCAGAGCAGAGCACACAACTTCTAATTTTATTGCAAAGCGATGGAGGGGCCGATAATGGGGCAACAAAGAATTCGCTTAATTTATAATGGATTAAAAGTCGATATGGTTTGTTAAAGCGCCATCATTTTTTTTTTAATCGAGGTCGTGCCCCATGCTAGCCAGCGATGACAGCTGACCCACGGAAGCACAAATCTCGCCTGTCACCCTTTGATAAGGCTACAATGATAAAGAGCAGGGAGATAACTCCAGCCGATGATGGCGCCCCTTGGTGAGTTGACCAGAGTTGTCCTCCCATGACATTTACGGAAATGATATCGTTGAAGCCTCTTTTTGAGTCTGCGATATTTGATACGCAGACGACGGCTGTGGGGCGAGGTCGGCTGTATTTTGAGAGCTGCCAAGTCTTCTTTTTTTAAGGTGATTTTAGTATGTGAAATGGGTATAGGTCGTATTGTAATGTATGGCTGCGAATGATATGTGTGTGCGTCAGGAAGATTTGCATGTGTTCATATATGCGTCTATGTGTATTATGTTTGTATGTTTTGTATGTGTGCCGTTTTGTTCGGACAGATCTTTCCTTCCGAAGCATGGACGTCTGTGAAGCATTAACTTATAGAAGTATTAGTGTGTGTGTGTGTGTGTGTGTGTGTGTGTGTGTGTGTGTGTGTGTGTGTGTGTGTACACACAATATTATGAGGTAGACTGAATGAACAGGGAACGAACGCATAGACAGATCTAACCTACAATGGGTGAAGATTTTAGAGAGAACCCAAGTACTGTATTGCATATGGAGCCTTTGCACTGTGCAGTAGTAGCACTTTTTTTATCATTAGGAGAACAACCCTTAAATAGGCTAAACAAAGAATCAATCATTGTACCTGTGGTTTAAATACCACAGCCCATTTCATCGCTACAATCATTTGAGAGCAATTGCCAAAGCCAAAAAAACTCTATTGTTCATAGTTCGTATAAGCATCTCTTCGCACAATTAAGCTTTGGCTAAGTCCTAACAAACGTAGCACTCGTCTCCAAGATGTTTGCTAGCTAGCATATTGCCACCATAGCTCATCCCGAAACTACCCTTCACCACTTCATCAATTCCTAGCACTAATAACCTCTTGCTCACGCTGCGCGTCTGAATCAGACCACGATTGCACGCTCACGGGACCCAAGCTGAGAGACTCACCGGCACCGCGCATGCTAGCTTTGCGCACACGAGACAGTGCTCATCTCTAACGCTCCGAGTGCAGTGCAAGTCAAATAAATGGCAAGAGGGCTGAAAACGTACGATACATGCAGCCAGCTATCAAAAGATATCAGATGGCCAAAGAAAAATATCTGGTGGCCGGGGCCATTTTAAGAACACCAAGAATGTCAGATATTTTTCAGCAAGTTAGACATGTATTTTTTTTTTGTTCTGGTTCTATTGGATATCTGGGGCTTTGATGTCGGGAAGTGGGTGCAAAAAAAGGCAAGTCGAAGACCCTAAGGAGAAGATATCATTTTGACTCTTTGGAGACCTAACGCATGGAACGATTGCAAGGGCGCGAGGGACTGAGATAAGAAGATGAAGGGTGTGAATGGGAGGTAATTTCTCATTTTTAAATCTTTATTTTGTTTCTTTTTATTTATTTTTTTTTTCTAAGTGAAAACGCAACGGAGAAACGAAAATGAGATATTGACAGAAATGATGGGACGCACAAATTGATACTTTTAAGAAAGAAGAAAGGTCGAAAAAGGATAGAAAGAGAGACATGGCAACATATAAAAAGTGAATCCCACGGAAAAGGCATTCAGTGACGAGAGATTTCCCATCTTCTTCTGTTAATCTCTTCCTTAAGTATAAAATACATGTACATCTTTATCTTTAGTGACAAACAGATCTTATTTGTACATATACGTCTCGCAGGTAGCAATCTCGTGTAGTAATATAGTAGTCTGACTTACATCATAGTTCCTATATAATGAACTATTCCTACGTATCGGCAAATGCGCTCATGGCAATGGGTCATTTTCCTGAAATTATCCTCCCCTATATCCGCTAGGTGACACTTCAGATGTTCAGGTACACACCTCACGTTTTTCACTCTATATATCCCCTCTGTAACTTTACATATTAATAACATATCTACTTAATAAACTGCTGCAACAGAATGGAAACCTAAAGTTTCCACAGGCACTTAGCCATGTCATGCGAAATTTGGCACTCTACATCTGGCAGAGAAATGCTAACTAACCCTTTGAAATTACAATGCATTACCGGCCGGCAACGGTAACTTGTGCATGGGGTATTTTATTCTTTATCTTTGCTAACTTCAAGACCCTTTCGATGTTACAGTGTAGGCCTAATTAGTATTTCTTTGAACGTGCTAGGATATTGTCTATGAGATCCTTGAGAATATTCAGGTGCAAGCATAGGTCTCTGTAGATGATAGTATGTTCACAGTTAGATCTCAGATTTACAAAACCAAATAACTGAAAACGACCAGTAGGTTACAGGCCTGTAATTGTACTTTCACTTTTGGGTCTTGTACTTTCACTTTTGGGTCCTATAAACTTAGAGGTTATATTATTATTTCATCTCCCCTTTTCCCTCTTTTGGCATGCCCTGCTTCCAGTAATAAGGGCTCCAGGGGTGGAAATTTTGATGTCATGGGAAACTGTGTCCATTTTACTTTATTTTGCCAGGCACTATTTAGCTCTGGGCTGGAACTGCCAGGTCAAGGGTGTGCTCAGGCGGAAGAGGAGGGGTTTGGCGTTGACCAGTGAAAAATGTAGGCTCTGTTTACAAATAGCAACCAAGCTCAAAATTTCAATGGGCTTGCTGGGATTGGGTAAGTCTTAAATTTGGGCCACATAATGAGCTTCAGTCTGGTATGGGTCTGGGTGAAAGCTAAAACTTGGGGTTCAGAGGGCAGCTCAAAATGTTGAAATAGCCCAGAGAGGAAAAAAGGGTCCAATCCCATTACAGGTCTGTAACCAGTAGATCTTTCCACCCAGAGCGTGGTTCTAGAGTTACCGTTCTTTACATTCGAGGAAAATTACCCATTTGATGACATCAGCACTTGGAAAACATGAGTTAGCAAATGGTTTAAATCTATCGCTCTCTCTCTCTCTCTCTCTCTCTCCACTTTCTCCACCTTCTTCCCCTCCGCTTTTTCAACCTCTCCGTCAGAATGGTTGAAAATGAGCATGAATGATGGATGTGATTCCTGCCCGACTGGCGACAGGTGATGATGCAGTGAAGCAAAGGCAATCAAGGAACTCAAACACTGACAGCCAGCATCTGGAAATGTGTGATACGGAAAGGGGTCGTCACGTGAGTTGTGGGGCTCAAATCGCTGTTAGTGTGAGAACCTGTTTGTTTTTTTGTTTGCATGTGAAGTTGAGAGGGAAGGAGAAATAGAGAGAGACAGAGAAAGCGAAAGAGAGAGAGAGAGAGAGAGAGAGAGAGAGAGAGAGAGAGAGAGAGAGAGAGAAAGAGGAGAAAGAAAGAACGTGTGTGTATGTGTGTGTGTGTGTGTGTGTGTGTGTGTGTGTGTGTGTGTGTGTGTGTGTGTGTGTGTGTGAGAGAGAGAGAGAGAGAGAGAGAGAGAGAGAGCGCGTGCGCGCGCCCACGTTCGCATATTCGTGTAAAATGAATAATGTACAGATGTTGGTAAAGCAGGCGTTTGTGTTGGTGAAGAGAGTTAAACATTTTGAAAACAGAAGAAAAAAAATGAGGACCTTGTTTAAAGTTAAGAACATAAGAGAAATAGAATGAATGAAAGAAAGCTCTGAGGTTGCAAAGGATGGAAGAAATAACAGGCGTAGGGAAAAAAAAAGAAAGAAAGATCGGAGGCAAAAAAGGCAAGACGGCTAAACGGGTGGAGAGAATGAAAAACAGGTGGGAAATACAGTAGTTAGAAAAGAGGAACGAGCGAAGAAAAAAAACAGTGTGTAGAAAAGGTGGGGGGGGGNNNNGGGGGGGGGGGGGGGGGGGTAACAAGTGAAGAATACTGAACTGAAGAAGAGAATGAAAGTAGAAGATACAGATCGAAAAGAAAGAAAGAAAGAAAGAAAGAAAGAAAGAAAGAAAGAAAGAAAGAAGCTGTCAAGATCGGAGAAGGCACATTGGAAATTGGAGAAAGAATGCTAATAATATACAGATAAAATAGCAAATCTCTGAATCCTCTTGGACCATTTCACCACTTGTCCCGCTACCCGTTCTTTTTCTTCCTCTCTACAATAACAATTTCCCCCTAGATTATCACCTCCAGTGTTTACCAAGATCCCCCCAACATCAAACGCAGCCGTGAGTGACCTGAGGCTCATAAAACTGACCATTGGTCAGTTACCCTCCCAGGGTTTGATGGGCAGTTGAGAGCTGGCCGGTATCTTTATTATCGGTGAGTGAGTTTGACCGCTGGACGCGGGTACATCTTGACCTTTCGTCAGTGGCGTAGATAGTGACGGAGGCCGGGGTATGGGGGAGGGGAGGAGGAGGATGAAGTTTGGATGATCGTGTCTACTGTCTCATCCTCCAACTCCCCTGAGTGCCTTCCGCGAGTGATATCATCATTATAAATATAATGATAAGACACTCCACTCACCCCCCGCCCCCTCCCAAAACCATTTCGTATACCAACGTGCATCCTCGGATATACACCCCTGCTTCCCCCACTATCTGGCAGGGTGCTACGCCACAGGCAGCTCTCTGCAGTTTTCCAATGACTTCCTGCAGTGCATAGTCTTAAATCCACGCTAATGCTCTCTTCGCTGCCATATGTATCACAGTACATCTGGTTTATGGGGGTTGTTTCTATTGCCCATATATACCACGCAGCATCTGGTCTATAAAGGGTTAATTTCACGAGTGACCATGCTCTATTTGCCTCCCGACATGCATTGACAGACCAAGCAAGGCCTGGCTATTGAATAAGAGGGGCAAACGAAAATGATGTTATCAATGTTGGCCTGTGTAATTTATTCATTTTTGTGAATATAAAATTGGCCAATCCCTACTGATGAATCATAGAGATGACTTTTCATAAGACTATCTCTAACATCCGCCCTTCTTCCGTGTGATCTGCACGCGGCCGACCACAGAAACAGAAATAGAGCATTCGATATTCTTTTTTGAATATCTCCGAAAAAGGACCAAACTTACAAGGAACACATTTATGTAGCAAAATTTCTATGATTACAACTATTTCTTAAACTTCTACTACTACTACTATTACTACTAGTATTACTACTTCTGCTAGAACTACCTAAGCGTGCTGTGACGTCCTACTGTCTATTTTTTAGGACACGGTATCTAATTTTGTGCAAAACCATCAACATCACCTATTTTATAACCAACAAGAATAAACTAAACCTGTGTTAACCGATGCACCCCAGTGTTTCATATCAAAGTCAGTTGTCGATATTTAACCGAAACCTTGGCTGGATCTCAACATTGTGCAAGTTACAGCACATTTTCTATGCCAGTTCACTGCCTTAATAGTACTATTCTAACTATATTTTCGTCATGCGTCCAAGCAGCTCCAAGCCTGCAAGACGACAAAGTCGGCTGTATATCACTATCAGGACGTCTATTACCTCTACCAGAGAAACAGGTGCAAATACAGTGGGTGCTTAAGACACGAAAATGCAGTGAGAAAGAGAAGAAGTAAAGATGAGGGAATGGAAGTTGCAATGCTGCCAGAATCGAACCCGTGACCTCTGCGTCGGCAACTCACCGCCTCGCCGGCAGCTCGGAACCAGATGGACGCCTATTCCCAAACATGCCGCTGCCCTAAAAAGAAAAAAAAAATAGTGGCTAGGATCTTTCCTGAAGGCGAACTGAAGATTAGCAGGAACAGCGCCAGGTTCGAGACTTAAAACACAACCTATCGGTTAGGGACCTAACTATCTCAATGGATCTCCTGTCCAAGGTAGTTAGTGTTTGCTTTGCTGCATATCCTCTATTAGCTTGAAGCCAGGGGCACTTACAGCCGCGCTACCTAAGATACAACGAAGTAACAAAATGCCATAGCGACCTTCATTATCACTTAAATAGACATCAACAAAAATATCAACACCACCAACAAAAACAACAACAACAACAACAACAACACTAAGAACGACAAACAAGCAACCTAATAATTTGCACAGACTTGTGACCTGATTAAAGAAACCTGATGTTAGATGGATTTCCACCAGGAAAATGGATGCCTCCATCCACTGACGGATTTAGGGCACGTGTAAAGATCTCTATCTCAATGGCTGAGCCTGCGGCTTAAGTTAAAAGGTAGATTGGATTACCGAGTTGATGAGGAATTTTTGTGTGGCGGACTATCTATTTGTAGATACAGCCGGTAAAATCTATTTATAAGATTTTATGCATTCTGACAGTGTGTGTATGTACTATCTATCAAAGGCGTGGACAATTTGTTTTGCTTTGTGGGCTAAAGCTCGCATAACATTCTTCTTTTGAGTTGCCAATACGATACATTATTCATACATCACACTGACAGTATATGGACAAATTGCAGATAAATGCACAGAGATTTCACCGGATTATGTGGAGGTCTATCCTCTCTCCATCCTCTTTTTCTGTGGTTTTGAATCTTCCAATTCCAAACACTGACTTCTATGTCAACGGGACTTTTCCTTTGACCATTAGTTGTTTCTCTCTCCACAGTGAGAATTTCCTATCTGAACTGTCTCTCCCAAGCATTTGAATACTCTCTACACTCAGAATTTTAGATTGATTGCCTAGACTTCTATTCAAGTTAGTGAAGTCCAAACATATCTTGGAGATATCAGTGGAAGAAGTCAGGTTTAAGACGCCAATAAGAGATGGAGATTAAAGGAAGGACCAAAAATTTCTTGGGGTGGACGCCAAGCTAACTGAGCTCTTTCCTTTATCCATGAAAAAACGTTTTTTGTTTTGCTCTCTCAGACAACCCCAGAGGCAAGTCAACTTTGGAATGTAGCAAAGCAATAACACCCTCTGAGCCAGAGTGAGTACAAGAAATGAGGAGAACGCAGTTCTATATGAGTGATATCTTATTGATTTTGCTGGAGGACTCTTGGGTTTATGAGACACCCAACTTGATTTCACGATGTGTCTCTATAGACACCATGACACATATGTTGCCAGACGAAAGGAATTGGACAAAAAGAGAAAAAATACCAAGGGGAAATAAGGCGAGAGTATGACACTCATAATTCACTTCCCTCTCTTGAAAATGTCTTGACCTACATAGGAAAGCAAGGGAAGTAATCTCCACACTTCCATTCAATATGGCTGACAGTTCTACTTGATGACGCTACGCAATTTGTTTCGCTAGATGAAGATGGAACGTTGCTTCTATTTCCACGTTCCCTCTTCCTTCCCCTTCTCCATCTTTTTTTTCACTCTTCTTAATAGAATTTTTGGGGAAAATGAGGGGAAATGCCTAACCATCCACTTGCCACTTTCCCAGCCACCTCCTCGAAAACTTTTCGGAAAGGAAAAACAAAATTTCTTTTAACAAAATGCTGTGCCCCTTTTCCATGCTGCCTTCTGTTGGGTATGCAAAGAGAACTAAATATGCTCGTAACTGGTTCTCCCTCCCTTTCTCTCTCCCTCCCTCCCTCCCTCTCTCTCTCTCTCTCTCTCTCTCTCTCTCTCTCTTCACTCAATCCACTCGATCATTCCCTTTACAAAGTTTTCTCGCTGCTTAAATGTTCAGTATCTACCTAATGAGCGAACAAATTATTCACCACATACTCAGGGCTTTGGTAAGACACGGCATCATTTACTTAAGGATAGTATTAACTGACTTATTCAATTATTTAATTACATGTAAGTGAGAAGATTTTGCAATATAACTTTTTTACACAAGTAAGGCGCACTTAAGGCGCAGTCTTTGTGTATAATATCATGATAAGGACCGACCTGATTCCCCCACCCCACCCCACGCACTCAGTGCAGGGCCTCGCAATGTGAGAGAGGATGGTGGCCCGGTGGGCCTGAATCTGGAGCCTTCGCCCTCCTCCACAAAAAAAAAACACATAAATGAGAAAAACGGGATGAGAAGAATAAAAGAGCTTGATATACGTGTGGGGACCCCCCCTCACCCCCTTCCCCGCCCCAAATGACGGTTTTGCGGTAGGGACTCGCACGAGGTTAGTTACAGCCCTGGACAAAGACTGCCTATCACACACATCATATCAATACTGTATACCCACAAACCACCAAATTATCTGTCGCATTACGATACCCTAAGCCTTAGGCGTGTCAATACTCTGGGAGGGGGCGGTAGGAAGGGGAGGGGGAAAGGAGAGGATGGGGGGAGATTTGGGAGGGTGATGGTAAGGAATGCTACCACTGCAGGAAGGGAAGATGGAGGAAAGCGTCTTCAGCTCGCTGTAAACAAGAAGAAAGGAAGACGACGGTTTGAATGGGGAAGATGAAAATTTCCCAATTTCCTTCCGTAATCTTGTTCTCTTGGTTTTCGGGTAGAGATTCCTGTGTAATTTACCAAAGGAGATAATCTTTGACGATCCACTTGTGGTGGGCAGTATCGGAATCTCTTGTTAAGGATATCGATTACCTATAATGTCACTAATGAACTATACTATACATATATAATATGAGAGTTCAGTATTGCTATCCACTTTAATAACTGATTGCTTCATTTTGAAAAAGAGAAAAAAAAAGAAAAGAAAAATTGTGACACCTATCACTCTATCACTTTGTCCATGTCACGGATTTTCTAATAAGTGGTGATATGACAAGAATCACGAGATTTTCATCCCCCTCTTGTATAAATATTTTCTTGAAGATCATCGTAACAATGTTAGTTGAATGAGATGGTGGCAGTAGGAAATCACATACCCAATGCGTCCTGAAAAAGCTTCCTTTAATTACCTCCGCTCCGTTTTCCTCATGTCATTTCCGGGAAAGGACTGTCACCCGGGTAGCTGACATAGTTCCCAAAATAATTTCAGAATTGTTATAAGCTTGGCCTATCAGAAATATGATCTGACATAATGTTTGCAGAACCACTGAAAAAATAATATGAAAGACATTAATTTGTTACTTATAGCAGGGCATGGGAACCAAACGGAAAAAAAAATTTGAAAAAAAAACCCAAAAAACCCAAGAGCTTGGAGGCAGTTTGACTGAGGTTGTTATTCGCTAATGCACTGAGTAACCCATATCTGCGACAGAGTTATGATAGATCATGGATTCGTTCTTCCTTGCATCTTGACAAAAGCGTGATCTTTATTGCTGAACGTGTAGACCTGACGGAAACAAGTTGATTTTTTTTTCTTTCCGTACTTCATACATCATGTCGTTATAGACGCCATTTTCTAATTTTTTTTTTTCACAACATAACTTTCTTCCTTTGGTGTTTTTTTTTTCCTGCGAAGGGCAACACAATAGGGGATTATTGGTTTACTGATTTGCAGAACCGATATCCTTGCACTTTGGCCAGACGCACTTGTGTTCTGCTAAGTCCCTGCAACAAATGTCTTAAGTTAAGAAGCTGCTGGTGCGGGTTGCTCGTTGATTGTGCACTCTCCAATCCTATCCTCATAGCGGTTCTAAGAACGGTTCTACAGTTTACTGTAAAAGTTTTTTTGTGACTGGATCTTTCGTGGAATTCCAAATTCTTGCTGTCCGAGGGCCACAACCTTATCGATTGATATGTCAGTGGATAACACGTGGTCTTTCAGTAACTTTACTATGTCTATCTTAGTCATCTGTAATGTCCCCACCATACCCTGCCAGGTCTTTCATTATCGAGAACTCCAGCATAACCAGGACAGAAGGAGATAGTGTTCAGAGGGTCCTCAGAAGAAACCTTTTCCACTCGAACAACTGTTTTGGCCATTTTTACTTTCAGATACTCTAAAGTGGTTGGGCCGCACCTATATAGGTCCTGACCCGAGACATCATTTTGTAGATTGTGCCTTCAATCATCATTACCCACAATACTAAGCTTTTCGATACTATTCAATGCCAAAAAACGGTCTTAAAGATCCACAAGTATCGAATGGCCTAGAAAGTAGCAAAATCTAGATCTACTCCTGATAAATGATAGTGCCTGCCCTTAGTAGTGACGTCAGATAATCATAGCCTTAAAGCGGAAGGTGGTGGAGATAAGGTTTTCTGTTCCATGAAGATGAAGAATGGGACTAAATACACAAAATGAAATACTTCACTAACAGTTTACTATAAGAGTAATTTTTCGCGAAGATCTACTTTTCGCGAATTTTGCGAGTAGAGTTTGACTCTCACTAAAATTACATCCCGCGAAAGTAGAAGTTCCGCTCAAAATTGTTTGAAAAGCCTACTTTTAGACCGGTATCTTTTTATATCAGTACTGGGCGGTCTTGCCAGTTTAACGATTTAGTGCCATATTTTTAAGAATCTGGCTACCCTGGGATCAAGTACACATTCAACTGCCCTGGGGCTCGCCAAAACCAACTCAAAACCATTTCCGACTTTTCGCGGAAATCAGAACCTCACAAAAGAAAAAAAAAAAAGACACTTTCTACGATAGGTATCTTGGCTTGCCTCAAGCAGTAATCGCTTGCAAGTAATCAGTGAAGTCCACGCCCCATGTGAGTTATCTACCGCTTCTTCTTCTCCTTGTTGCAATGTAACGTGCGAGACAGGACGTGATAAAGCCGTGGATATTGCTACAGACAGCCACAGGGAACCCGAGACCTTGTTACTTTACAGCAGAACCTTTACCAAGCAATCACTCGTGAACGACGGGTACCTGGCTATCACGATCATTCTATTAGGCACAACCGTTAACGATCCCTTCCCTCTAACGGTCACAAGTTGCCCATATGCTTTTGTCAGGCCACCATAGATAGATTCGACTGCAGAAGTACATAGTCAATCTTATTAAGGCTACCAACAGAACAGGAAGATAATAATATAAGCTGATTCTTGAGAGCTTCTACTTCTTGTCCAATTCGTTCATGGCCCTGGCCAATTTAGAAAACTTCGTTAACACATGATAACAGCCCTGTCTTCTATAGATAGTGGTACATGTCCAATATGCCATGGTTCTTGAGCAAAATTCATTGTAGATATCTCTTTTAAATGCAATTTTCATGCTCCCAGGGAGTTGCCATAGGGCTGTCCCAAAGCCGGAGGACCGGGAAGATGTGAGAGGTGGCAGCAGACTTAGGTGTCATGGTGTGCAGATCACAAACTGTCTCGTAGTCCTCAGCTGGCGTTTGCCAGCCATACCGACTTTAAATCGTTTAACTCTAGGACACAGCTCTTCCTGATAATGTATGGCTCAGTATTTGATGCCTTGAAAGATAGGAGTCATGCATTTCCCATATTCTCGGCAACCGTTTGAGTCTGATAAGTATTATGCTATTTTATTAACAGCAATTTAATCATGTATAGACTAATAACTTACAAATTCGCCATGGTGCATAAGACTTTATTATGAAAAATGGCACGCCGTAGTTCTAATTCTTAACTGATCATCACTACGAACAGAAGACGATCTATATACAGTAAAAGATGGCAGGGCTTGTGTATGATAAAATTTTCAGCCATAATTCAATGTTTGATTAATAACATTAAATAAAAGATATTATTTTATTAAGAGCAATTTAACGATGCATACACTCATAATTTACCAGTTTATTATAGTGTGTATAACTGCTACTGTTATAATGAAAAACGATATCACATACTCTATCAATTTAATGACCATCGTGAGAAACTGAATGTTTACACAGACAGTCTATAATTATGCAGAATAAGACGGTGAAAACTCTGTATCGGGGATTCTCAACAGTCATTTAGTGGCTTGATATAATATATCACTGAGACTTTATTAAGAGCAATTTAACCATAATAGACTCTTCATTCATTAATATATTATGGTGTCTATGACTGCTACTGTGACGGGATAAAAAAAAGATGACATACTTCTAACAATTTACTACTCATCGTTACAAATAGAATGTTTACATAAACGATTTCTATGCAATACAGGGTTAGGGAATCTGTGGATGATGGTGTTCTTAGGAACAATTCAGGACTTTATATATTATATCAGTGATCTTTATTAAGAGCAATTTAACCACGTAAAAACTCATAATTTATTAATTTATTATAATGTGTATGACTGCTCCTCCAATATGAAAAGAAAGATTATGACATACCTCTACCACTTTACTGACTATCGCTACTGACAGACTGTTTACATATAGGCGATATTTATACAGTACAGGATGGTACAGCTTGCATAGGACGGCATACTCAGCAATCATTCCAGATTTGGCATATTAAATCAGACATATTTTATTAAGAGCAATCTAACTATGTTTAGACTCATTATTTATTGATTTATTATGGTGTACATGACTACTTCTGTTATATGAGGAAGGATATGATCCTTTTCGGACGAGTTACTGCCCATCGCTACAAACAGAGTGTTTACATAGGCAAACTATATGCAGTACAAGACAGCCGACCTGTGTAAGACGGCACGCGTGGCCGGTTGAGACAAGAATACGTCGGAAGTATGACATTAATAATGATGATATTATCAAACTCGAGGAACACTCGAGGGACTATTCATGATAATCAAGAGGCCGTAACAGAATATATGATCCAGAGGCCAAGTTCAATTGTATTTAACAATGGGGACTGCTCGTAGTTGCCTGCAGTCTGTTCCGCTTAATCACAAACCAAATATTCGCAAATGTCACATAATTGCAACTGATGAGTGAAGGGCCCGTTCTCTTCTTCTTCTTCTTCTTCTTCTTCCTCTTCTACTACTACTACTACTACTACTACTACTACTACTACTACTACTACCACTTCTTCTTCTTCGTTCCCTGTCATGCCCTCCAGTTTGCTCTGTTGGTAAACTTGATGATCCTCTGCAGGTCCAAGACTACCAGACTCTCCAAGAGGAAATTTGGCCTGAGACCCCTGCAAAGCGCGGTAATGTCCTAAACAAACAGCACCGCTTTATCGCAGCCATCCTGTATATCGCATTATTTCCATGCCCTTTAAGAATTACGAGTAAACAGTTATATCGACTATATTAAGTTCATAAATTCAAACATGAATGCTAATGAGACGACCACATGACATATGATAACAAAAACTCTGCTTTTAAGCCCCTCTAAGTTCGCGACATGTAGATCTAAATTAGGAAAGATTGGGCGTATATATGACAAGGGGGGAGCCCTCGTTTTGTATTCTGGTTGCCTGGTCTCATGCAGCATGCTCCGCTATCAATCATACGCAGCTTAAAATATGTCGCAATAAAAACGACATTCAGCAAACATCCATGATGTTGACTATCAAGTACAGTGTTGCCAGACTTTTTTTTTTATTATATTCAAGCCGGAGCCAAATAGCATACGAGAAAGAACCAAAATAAAAACCAAAAATTATGACTAGGGCCAGGAATTGACATTTCAAGAAATTAACTACGAATCATCTATTTACTGGATTACGTGGATATTATAATTCCCGTAAATCGTTCTACACACATTAGAGAATAATAAAAAAAAATGATTGATAAGTGGAAACAGAGGTCTTTTTATTTTATTTTATGTTTACCGGGCATTTATGACAGTAGCCAGCTTACTTGATATATCAAACAGTATGAGAGAAGTATAAATACTTTTTGTATAAGAAATTAGTCAATTTTGACCTTAAATCCGTTGAAGAAAAAAAAAAAAGCAAGTCATTTAAATAGGAGCAAACGGCTTTTGAAAAGAGCTAAACATCTGGTATTTGGCTCGAAAGAGCCAGGTCTGGCAACCCTGCTCAAGTACATTCTTCCTGACTATGAAAATTTTTAGGAGATCGTGTCCACTCCGTCATTTCCGCGCCTGTTTGGATGTGATCACATCAAAAGGACTTCCGTAACAAGAGACGTAACTCCCGCTCCACTACAAACAAGATTGTCCTCCCTTTAAATGTTTGCACAGTGTATTACGGCAGGTGACTCGGTGCAGCTGCTTAAAACATGTGGATATTCATTCAATGTTAAAATACGATCACAATTTCTGATAATATGATATCCGCAGGAAATGTCATTTGTGTCACATGTTTTTGGCATACCTCGAGCATCTGTCGACAAAACGAAAGCCTTGCAGTAGTCGTAGCAAGATAACTAAATTATGGCATAATCCAACAAAGTTATGATTGCTCGACATCTCTTTCTCACAGTTTATGTGGTTATTAAAGTGTAATATAAATGCAATGTTTTGGTAGATTTTGGGACATATTTGACTCGCACGTACCAAATGTAATAGCCCAAAAGAACAATACTATGCGGTTATTTTGGGGAAAATTCATAGTTTATACATTTTAAATCCTTCTTTCCTTCTTTCATTTCTAAAATGCAATAACATCCTATTATTTTAAACGACAATGAATCTCATTTACACGATAGCCTTCATGTCCAAGTTGGGCTTTGATGGCATTACAGAAGGAAAAACACAGGAAAGCAACTGAAAAATTATACATCTATGCATGCATTTTTGCACACTTGCACACAATACAAACTGTTGCATAGTTGAGTAAGGCAGGCTACAAAAATTGATCAAAATATTGTTTGAACAAATATGTTTTCATCAGCTTCTTAAAATTGTGTGGACAACATGTTATTGGAAGAAAGAGGAAGCTGCAAAAATAAGTAGAGTCATTATTATTGTAAGCGTTCTTATCATGTACGTGAATGAAAAGAAAATAGAATGTTCCTTCAAAATGGTCAGATAATTGAAAAACTTGCGCGTTGATGACAGAATCTCTTACCATCGTGAGAATTACATTAGCTCTTCATGTTGAACGCTACAAAAGGTGCATTCAGCACTGATGTAATTGTTACGATCGTAAGAGATACCATCGTTAATGCACAAGCCCTCAAATAATAGACGTGCGTAACAGGTAAAGTTCGCGCGTGGCTTCAAGGCTGTGCTGCTTCCCACAGTTTGAGAACCTTTTAAACACTTAAAGCGATGCAATGTACCCACTGTAACCGCACTGAAAAACAGAAGGTGTGCGTGTGAAACATGTTGTTACATGCAGGACCGGTGCGTTGCCTGCACTCTCTGAGGAAAGATTGATTAAGATTGGCGTAGCTAGATGGGGTCTTAGGATCATAATTTGACAAGGCTGAACAGACTAGCTCGTTAAATGTGCGTTTATATTGTACGAAGTTGCATCTGAAGGAATTGCTAATATCGGGAATACAGTGCCCAGTCATTGCTTTTATTACATATAAGTTGCGAGCATTGCAGTAACGCGGAATTAACTGTTCTGCGTCATCCATTTCGAAGTAACAAAGGCGTCAGACTCCTCATATAAAATTAGTGAGATCGGAGCCAGGATGAAGTGGTTTCTGTTATTGTTATTGTTATTGTTGCTTTTATTGTTGTTGTTGGTGGTGCTATTGCTGTTGTTGTTGCTTTGGCGGCTTCTTTAGAAACAAATGGCACCTAGACTGTTCTATTTCTAACCCGTGTCATTTCTTCATCTGAAGCCATCAAAATGACAAATAAATATTTTTTCATTCTGCGATGAACCAGGAGTCGCAAATGGCACATTTTGTGTTTATTAAGTATGGAATAGGCCCATAGTATGTGTATTACAATGATTGTTTATTTTCGGTATACTTTCCAGCGTATAAAAACAGACATATGGTTCTGCGGCTCGCTTTAAGAACTCTCAGCGCTCAGTGTGCACAGTGAAAAGATAGTAATAGGCGTTACTCAAAGAAAGGACTTTAACTTTTCATAATCGAAACAATGTTCTCTTGGCTTGTAAATTATATATAAGATATAAAATATATTGGTTTTTTTTTCCTTTCGTCTACGATAGAAACAGAATCTGAGTCTTCCCTTCAGACCTGAGGTACATCTACTGTTATTGTAGGCAGGTCTAGTAACGGTCCTGCCCGTTATGCTTATGTACGCCTCTCGGGGCTATGAAAACAAACTGCTCCCGTGTTCTGTCGATTTATTCTGCGGGCCCAGTGTTTCCTACTTATGTCGCTTGTACGTGCCCAGTGGATGTCACTGGCGCGTTTTTCACCTGGGAGACCGACCAAGTCTGTGTATTAAGTTCAACCTATCATTTTGCTAAGTAAACTAGGGTGTAAAAAGACTGCGCGTGACGATAGAGAATACATTCGTTGGCTCTTGAAATAAATCGTCGTAAGTGCCCTCTCTCAGGTTTTTTTGGATCTACGAGGTTGTGTCGACGAGGAACGGGTGTGCAGATTTATCGAGTGTGGGTGCTTTCAAGAAGTAGACTAGTTATGTTCCAACGGAGTAATGGGGTTGTCTTTCGTTATGGATGACTAGAAACAGACTGCTAGAAGCCTCTCGGGAATTTGGATAAAAGTCAAGTGGATAGGGTGGGAAAGAGACAGAGAGAAAGTAAGAAAGAATGGAAGGAAGGATGGAAGGAAGGACGAAAGGAAGGAAGAAAATTAATAGTAAACAGAAGAGAAAGTATATAGTAGGAAGGAAAGAAAGAAAGAAAAAATGGAATTATTTTACATCGCCAAAGCGATTGAGAAAGAAAGAAAGAATGAAAGAAAGAAAGAAAGAAAGAAAGAAAGAACGAAAGAAAGAAAGAAAGAAAGAAACTGGAGAACTGAGAAGGAAAATGAACATACAGAGAGACATGGAGGGAAGTATTTTGGGCATGTGGTACAGTGCCCGTTACCCAGGATATGACTGATGGGGTTATTCTCCCCTGACAGAAAGTCTGTTTATGTCACGCCAGTAGCCAATCAACAACGCCGTTACAACAAGTCTATCAGCTTTGTCGCTATGACAATCTGCCCCGGAGTTCTTGCTTGCTTGTTTGTTAGCCTGTTTGCTTGCTGTCTTTGGCATGCTTATTGAGTACACTTAGGGCAAGTCTATCCTTGGGTTAGGTAGTGAAAGTGGAGAGAGACTGGAGATAAGTCAGGAGCGGAGGTGGGATGAGAGTGGAGGAAGGAGGGATTTATCAAAAATGTTAACCTACAAATTCATCATGTCAGTGACAGACTACTTTCAGTGCCCTAAGATTACAAAGTGAAAACATAGGATCTTATGAACTCATATTTCCAGGTATAAAGTCCATAATTTCGAGTTTGCATGGCGTTCGAGAGCGTGATAAAATTTTATACAGAAAACAAAAACAGAACAAAAACTCGGAAACTACGTCATTACTAGTAGCATGCATAGTTTTCAGGTACAAATCATGAGGGTCTAGAGTATATCTAAATAACTGAGATCCTATTCAAGCGCAATAATTGTTTTCTTTGAAAGCTAGCAACAACATTCATTCTGTGAATGGACTTGCCATGCCTGAAGGGAATCAACTAACAGGCATATAATATGTAGACAAAAGTTAGACAACAAAGCATGGCGCGACTTTTAATCCATGGACTCTGATCAACGATAGTAACTTTTGTTTTAGCTGGTTCAAACCAAAAAAAAAAGCGGGCGGTTACACAAATATTTACAAAGAAGATTTTTGTTTGTGCTTTTTAAAAAAAAAAAATTAAACAATCTGAAAAACTAGGGTTCCCAGGCAACTCGGCATCGATGAAAACAGTAGTATACCAGATTTTGAGAGTGTCTATTTATATGGTCTCTTTATGAAATGAATTGAAGTTATATTATGGATTCGTCCCCATAACTTTATAATGGTGTGATTATTTACTCTGTTAGTCTAGGTTAGCATCCGAACGAAAGTCAATGCATTTCACAACCTATGCGTCTAAGAGCTGGTATATAGTAGTGTTAGTAGTACAGTTGTAGTAGTGTGTGTGTGTGTGTGTGTGTGTGTGTGTGTGTGTGTGTGTGTGTGTGTGTGTGTGTGTGTGTGTGTGTGTGTGTGTGTGTGTGTGTTCTCTTTCCTGTTTGTGATGCGGATTAGTCAGTGAGGAATGCAGTAATAATATACTCTCTACGGGCCGTATGCTCAGTGCTGTCACATATTTTTGCGCACTGATGTTTTGGTTTTCTGTAATTACCGCCATAGCGCAAAGTTAGGCTGCATTGTGCATACGGTCTTAAATCTAATCAGCCGATGGACTCCACATTGCAGACTAGAAGAACGACCAGTGACCTCATCGCTGCAATTTTTTTCTGAGTGGGGCAGGCGCAAGGGGAGATGGAGGGCATAGCCTGGACACGGGAGGTGTTGAAAGCATGCGTGTCCTGTTTCTCTGCAGTTTACGAGTATTAGTTTCAAATAAACAGTGTCTGCCAGAATACTTGAAGCGCGAGCCACTGTTTATTTGAAGTAAGCTGTCCGCCCCTCCTACCCGTAATGTTCACCCCGTCTTGTCTGGATACGTGGCAAGTGTCAAAAGTTTTATTAATTCCACTGCTCCGAATGTCTGGGGTGGGCGGAGAGAGACTGTCAACAGGACACTAATGGGTGTCACCTCGTACAACGATATGTGGTGTAGTGTTGCATGGATTTGGGACGGATATGAAGTTAAATGGGGTAGTGTTGCACTCATTTCACTAGGTACTTTTCACATTTCAGGGCCGTATCTGTCATACCCGCAGTTTTACAGATGCGGTAGGCGGAGGGTGG
>JAWQUT010000759.1:133303-145588 GCA_033807755.1 Ellobium chinense
GAGAGAGAGAGAGAGAGAGAGAGAGAGAGAGAGAGAGAGAGAGAGAGAGGTGGGGGAGACAAATAGGAGTAAGAGGCTAAGAGCCCAGGCTACCCTACTTTGCCAGCAGTAATGGCGCAGTTTGAGGTGTTTTTTTTGGGGGGGGNGGGGGGGGGGGGGGGGGGAGTGTTACTAGGGTCTCAACGAGTATAATACCGGCCATGAGATAGATGAGTAAGATTAGATACACTATCTTTGTGTAAGAAGACGGCGGGTATTGTGAGCGAGGGAGGGTCCTGAGGGGGTCCTTGGTCAAGTTGCTCGCTGGGAGTCAAGAACACTGTTGATAGGCATAAGCGGCGTCTAGGAAAGGGGGGTGCCCGTTGAAAGCGAGAGAGACGAGTGGGTGATAAATAGCGTCACGGGATGAAAATGTTAAGGATATGGGGATAAAACAAAGAGGTTGTGTGTATGTAAGAGTGAGGTTTTCTGTGATGCAGAAGATAGGCAAACAAAGTGCAGTAGGTTAGGAGGAGACAAAGACTAGACAAAGAGCTAAAAATCGTGTTATGAAATCCATAAAGTAACGCTCTACTTCGACAAAATCTATAGAGTAACGTTCCTCTGCATCGGCGAAAACTACAAAATAACCCTATGTCGGTGTGAAGACAGCTCTAACTGATGATATTTCCTTCATAAGAGTCAGCGGTATTGCATAGCGTAAAGATGGAGTTTATGGTTTGTGGGCGGAGCGGCAGGGTAATGAAAGAAAGAAACCGAAGATGGAAAGAAAAGTGAGACACAAACTGACAGGAGGTGAAAAAAAGGAAGAGAAAGAAAGAAGGAAGAAAGAAAGAGAGAAACGAAGACAGCATTAGAGAGGATGGATGGGTTCAATGACAGTTATATACCGAAGCGATGACCAGTGGTGACTCAGCTGATGTAAGTGTCAAAGCCAGGAAGACAAATGGCCGTACTTGGGCGCGGACAACACAATGGCATCTGTATACACGTCCTTTCGGACCGGCTACTAGCAAGGCCATCTATCTGAGATAAGTGAGTCCAACTTGAGGGTGGAAAAACTACTTTGGCAAGATCATTTTTATCATAATGTCCTTCTAAATCTATATGAAGGCAATTTTCCTAAATCATTAAGTCCATTTTGGACGCTTTTGAACTTCTGAGATCAATAGCAAAAAAAAAAAAAAGGTTTACACTCTCTATGCCTGTAGTGGGATCTCACGAATCCAAATGCTTTTTTAATGATAGAGCCTACATACCACTTGTAATTTTCTGGTTTTGAGTTCTTCATAATATCAGATATTACTTATAAATTCATACGGATCACATATTCGTTAGAATTCGTGAATTCCTATTATACGCGTATTATATAAAACTTTTTTAAAAAATCATGACAATAGATTTGAAGCAGATTTACAGACGTAGACTAAAGTTTAATTTTGTTTTGAATGAAGATGTAAATGAACATTATTTTTTATGCCTCATGTTCATAGGAAAACAAATTGAGACACACAGTTTTGAAAAACTAGTCTTCATATAGGCAACAAATGTAATTAATGGGCCTCATACCATCACATTTTGATAGACATAGAAATAGAGATTGGCTTCAAAACTGATTGAACGGGAATCAACTTTCTCTGCGAAAGTTCATACTAAATGAAGAAGCAAAAGATGAATTCTTAAACTATCGACAGCGACAATCTGTCACTTCTCTACGGTTGTCCGTGTATTCCATCTGCCGTTTTGTGCACCTTTTTCTCTAACCAACTGTGCCTAGAACATTTTCTGAAGCCAACCAAAGATTTTGTCACTGAGCCGTCATCCCGGACATTACTTTCCCTAGTAAGAATTTCTCTAAGCATCTAAACGCTGTGGAATTCGTCAATGAGCTGAGGTTTTCCTGAAGACGAAAAAAAAAAAAAAAGCCGTCGTCTGTAGAATCTACAGCTTAAACACTGAGTGCCATGATTTTAATATTTTCGTAAAATTTGCAGCCACCCACCAATAGTCGCTGTTCGTGGTGTTTCAGGTTCATTTAATGACAAAGACCCATTTTGAAATTAAGCGTGATAGCCTAAGACCATTCCACTTTGAGCACGCAGTACCCATCAGCGTTGCACGCACATACCATAAAGACAGTGACCGACATCTTACTGTCATTTGTGTGGGTTCGACTGGTATGATCCGTACATTGACCCCTAGGCTTATATATAATGTCATTGTTATTATGCTCCTTTGATGCCTGATCTTTTCTCTTTGGTTGTCATAGTAACTGTTTCCATCCGCCCCGCCCTCCCCACGTCTTTTTCTCTCTTTTTTATCTCATTACTGGAATAGATATATATGTCATGATGGCCATTATAGGCTCCGTAAGCACAGTACCTACGGATGGCTGCAAACCTTCTGTGATCTATAAGATATTATTCTATACTTTCAGGGTCTTGTCAAAGGCTCGGAAATGACTACTGTTCTTGGAAATGTGAATAATGAGGTTTAATTTATTTCACTTATTTAGAGAAAATGACAGACAGATGCAAAACAGTAGATATGCTGGGAATTTGTCTATCACAGACAGCGATGTAAAAGAACATATTTTATTCAGAAATGTGGTCTCCTTGTTGCGCGTTTCTTGGCCTTTTTCACTTTATTATCTGTAAATGTCAGCTTTGTTGTTATTGTTTAAATGTCAGCTTTGTTGTTATTGTTTGTTTGTTTGTTTGTTTGATTGTTTGGTTGGTTGTTTGTTGCTGTTACTTAAGATCACAAAAATCTTGCCGTTTTGTTCCATACTTTGCAACACAGCCCTACCAGCATGCCCACAAGCGCCTCATCGTCAGTCACATAGGAGATCTTCCACTGGAGGGTCTTACTCACACTGCCCTCAAGTGGTGACACCGGGTAATAAATTGTGTGAGGCTTAGACCACAGTGGCTCACAAGGCTCCCAAGGAGCTACAGGTTTAGCATACACTAGATTCCAGAAAAGCCCGTCCATGCAGTTTATACTTGAATATTGCCAGTGACATGTAGATGGCACCGGCTGTGTTCCCTTGAGTGCCTCTTTACTCCTGTGAGGCGTTGTCTTGAGCCACTGGCATGATCGTCACATGAGCAGTGGCGATAAGCTAAGCCGGCGATTCTTAAACTGATGTGCATAAACTCATTCTAATAGAATGTGGACATTTCAAGTAACACACACATGACGACGTTATATTCCCTTGTGAGCCTCTTTGCTCCTCTGGGGTGCTATCTTGAGCTGTTGGCATTGTCACCAGTGATGATCCGTTATACCAGCGGTTTTCAAACTAATCATACGAGGCCCAACAGTCCTGTTCAGGGGAGACCAGGACAGTCTTACGTTCCATTAAGATCAGATCCATGTTAACATTAGAAGGGACACTTTGCTATTACATTTCATCTAGAAGGATTCTGTTGGCATTAAACGGTTTTTAACCCTTTTATTCAGTAGGGATTTCCTCTTGTGATAACCACTGCATTAAGCGTTCCTTCCAGCGATGCTAGTCGATTAAGCAGATTAGGAGAGAAAGGGAAGGGTTCATGCGAACATAAAAATGACAGCAACTTGATTTAACGGCAGTGTGTGGGCAGTGTAACTCCATATGCCCCTATTTGCATTCAGGATCGAAAGGCACTTCAAAATAATTTAATATGCCCTAATTTGCTCACAGATGGAGACAAGTCACTTCAAACATGCCCCAGTTTGTTATCAAAATCGAAAGTCACTCCGACGAGGGGGAGGGAACTCCGGAGATTGTCAAGATGTCGCTGGCTTATCTCGGCAGACTGCGGTCAAGTGCGTACTCAAAATGCCGAAAGTCGTAACCGTAAACAAACGGAGGACTTTTGTCTTGAAGTGGCTGCACAGCCGGAGAGCAGGGCACAGTTCTTTCTTGATAGGGTTAATATTGTTGGGGCTTCTCGTAGCTCAAGGGCCATTACTCGTGCTCCCTGGGTCTGTTTGTCGTGTGTTTAGGGACCTGGTGGGTTTCAGCGAATGATTTACATGTAGGATGACAGACAAACCGACGGATGACGGCTTGGCATACATTTTCAAGTCTGTTTGCAAATGTGGTGTCAGAGAGGAGGGACGTTTGAGAGAGGCGGAGCCAGCAGGATGCCCAACCTGAAGTTTCCAAGTTGGGAATTTGAGGGTTTGGGAGGAGGATTTTAGAACGTCTTTGTTTGTTTGTTTGTTTGTTTGTTGGTTGGTTTGTTGGTTGGTTGGTTGGTTGGTTGGTTGGTTGGTTTATTTGTAGATTTGTTTGTTTGGGTTAGGGTTTTACGGCGCGTCAACTCGATTCGGGTTACATTGCGTTTTTCTGGTTGAAATGCTAAACTACTGGGCAGAACTTTCCCACACCTACTGTTCTACGGTTATAAAACTGTCAATGGATTTTTTAATGTGCACAATTTGCACATGGGACCTCCTAGTATTTTCGACCTTACCCGAGAAGACTAGACGCCGGCTCTCCTATCCTGAGAGCCAGAGTGTGACTTCCTGATGGGATAATCCCTCTGACTGGTGTCATTGTCACAGAACCACGCTCCAGAACAACCAGAAGGACAACCCATCGAATTTTCAACGTAATCAAAAGATTACAGGATAGTAACTTAACAAGACTGTGTATAAAGATATCTAAACTGTCTTATTAGTTTGATATGACCATATCTTAACATAAAGTCCTATACTTTTGAGAAAGGATAGGTCCAGTCTTTTCAAATATACGTCCTTTACCGAAGGCGATTTATAGAATACTTTTCGGCCATCAGTGAACTCTGAACATTCTAATAATATATGTTCTATGGTGTGTTGCTGCTTGAACTGAATGTGGAGAGAAAAGGAAAGGCTTTACCTTCTGGGAAGCCACGTAGAAATGGTCTTAAACTTTTAAGCTATATGAGATTCATAGGCTTCGTTCACAGGACACAGCTGTAGAAATTCCAAAGTTCTAACTTAATTGATATACGTGTGTCTTCTACACTAATACACGTTAAAACGCCCCAGCCTTGTTTTCTGGTTTATGGTGTAGAGCGATGCAGGTATAAATTTCATGAGCAAAGCCAGAATAATGACGTGTAAGGGTTGGTTGGAAAAAGAGGAAGCCTTATTCTTACCGTCTGGATGAGCTGGCAAGAAAAGCTTAGCGATTTCTTTTGACCGCAGTGGCTCAAAGCATGAAAAAGTTTAGATTAAAAGAAGCTTTAATTTATCCAGTAAATCTAGAGATAGAAAATAATACGTATGTCATTTCAAATATGTTGCAAAGACCCGGAATTTGCAATTAAGCAAATTGCCACTAGCAGAAATGGAATAAAGGGCGCATAAAAGGAAAGAGATAACAGTTAGAACTGGTGAATGCTGAATGATGAAAACATAAGAATGACGGTGCCGGGCTAGGACTGCAGTTTTTTGGCGTGTAAAATGTAAGAGAACTTTTTTTTGTGTGTGTGAAAATTAATCTGCTTGAAGTTTTCGGTGTCAAATGTTTCTGGCACGCTGCATGTATGTAAAAACGTCTGTTGTTGCTCTTTCTCGGCAGAATAGCGCATCTGCTCTTTATGTTTCAATTCCAGGTAAGAGATGTGCTTTGTTACGAGACAGAATGATATGTGCCAGACAGCTGCTGTGAAGGGGACTGAGGAACACGGGACTAGAGGCTAGACCAGAAAGAAAGACAAACTTAAATAGAAAGAGCAATGAGGAGGAGTTGACGAACAAGAAATAATAGTAAATATACAACAACAACAACAATAACAACAACAATACTTAATGCATTAAGAATGCACACAGAATCCACTGAAAAATGTCGAAAACCCAGCAGTTGCTGCAATACAGACTCAGGACATCTCTAGGTTGCAGGAGCCTAAATGTTTTAAAATCCAAAACTATTATAGTAAAAAATAGCGGGATATAAAAGCTTTCCTTTGGACCGAAGGTGTAAAAATCACCTGTATAACATGAAACCGTCTCGCAAAAGTGGTGAAATGCAATCCTGAATTTGCATGAAAAAAAAAGAAAAAAATTGTCGCAGGCAGCGTTTCCCAGTGGGCTAAATGGATTTCATTTGCACGGGTCTGTGATCTGCAAACGAAGGCCAAACTTTTAAATTCCTTTTTTATCTAAATCAAACCTGCGAAAAACTCTGAATGTAGGATCGCCGCTGTAAACATCATATTTAAGCATAGTGGTGGCTCCAGACCGGCGGATTAGTCTTGACCATCTTGGAACGTTCTATAGTTCGAGGAGAAAATTTGATTAAATGTCCCAAAGAGACTCACAATTTGGCTCCTGCAACCTTTCTACCGCACACACTCATCATCTGTGTTGACATACTAAGTCAGTTTTCCACAGTTATCATACCTCAATAACATTCAGACAGGAGCTCCGTTTCGAGAATGCGATGGAAAATGAAGACGACAATAACGATAAAAGAAAGTGAGAGCGGAAGACGATACGGAAAGTGAGACCGACCACCCAGCAACGTTTTTGACCTCCTTGTTCTGACTCTGTAACAAGATCTCAATTTCTGACGCATGATCGTCGTGCCTTTTACCCTTGTGTAATCCGAGCGCCATACATATCGGCATGCGTCAAGCTAATGTGGCACTAATGAAATGAATACTTTTATATCGCACGAATTGCATATCAGTATCAGACCACATTTTGACACTTCACAAGAGATTTAGGGCTGCTTGTCGAATCACAACGATAACAGACAATCTTGATATAATTTAGTGTTCTTGATAGTGCGTCTTCGCTCAAAATTTTTATTCAGGAGTAGATTATTTGTGGATTTTTTTTTTCTGCATTCTTTCTACATTATGGGTCAGCCTAAGAGGAGCGGAGTGACATAAGGATAGAGAGATTCAGACGCAGACAGACATACAGAGACTTCATTTAGCTTAGGCCGAATTTCATACCATCAAGTCTTGGCAATTTTTACTTATGCATTCCTTCAACAATATGGATTAGTCTGAAAAGAGCGGTATGCCAGAAGGATAGAGAGAGAGAGAGTGAGTCATTTGCTGACATTCAGAGAGACTTAAAGACATTTTCTTTGGCCAGGGCTGTATTTTGTATAAAACGTATCTGGGGGTTTAGGATTGACTCTCTCTCTTGCTCAATCACCGCCATGTGACTGTATGACATGCAGCTCACTCCGTTTAACAAAGCCACATCTTTTGGTTTTTATTTAATTGGGTGAGGAACATAATATTGTTCTTGTCGAGCTTCCAGGGGATTATTAGCTTGTTAAGTATAATGTCAAGGTCCTTCGTGGATTATTTTTTTTCTGAGTGCAAGCAGGAATGTCATTGTTAAGTAAGTTCTGCTAAACTGTTCATAACAAATGTTGAACGTGAGCTGGGAAGTTAATTTTGTGACTCCAAAAAGAAAAAAAAACCCACTTTATTTTGTATTGTTAATATGACATTAAAAATGTCCTGCGACTAAGTCAATAAGACAACATAAATACCTGCAGTGGGGAACGGAAACAGATAGAATTACTTGGCCGTAACCACCTACTCTTACAATGGGACACTGAGGTCAATGAGACTTTCAAGTCCAAGGATGGGAACCACTATTAATATAGTTACAGAAAAGCAAAATGTCGGTCTCGCCTGAAAGTCTCTCCGGGACAGGGGCCCGAATTGGTAGTTACGGCATTGCTGTCGCCTATGTGTTATTCTGTGTGGTAGATAGGTAGGTATACGTAAGAATGTAGCTAAGCAGGCAGATTGGTGGGTCTGCCCTCTTTTCTTTCTCTCTCGTTCTGTCTCTCTCTCTTTTTTTCTCTGGCTTTCTCTCTCTCCCTCTCCCTCTCTCTCTCTCTCTCTCTCTCTCTCTCTCTCTCTCTCTCTCTCTCTCTCTCTCTGGCCATTACAGTTACTTGTGTAGATAACACAGTATCCGGCCAAACTCTGTCTTGCCTCTATGTTTCTATGCCTACATCTCAAACTCATCCTCCTCTCCTCTTTACATTTTACATCCTAGTATTATCTCAAGTAAACCAAATAAATCATACGCTCTAGATACAGCTGACTTCACCACACAGATTCTAGGGGAGCAAGAAAAAATAAGTGCACTTAAAAGCATTTATAATTATCCAGTGACTTTATGTAGATGATACGGTTATGTTATTCGCGAAATATTTTTTATTAAGCACAACTGCGATTAAACAGATTTCTCAGTTTCGAATTGCGATCTCTTCCCCAAACGCACGATAAATGTTGTGAAAGACCAGACTATAAAATTCCGATTCCCAAGATCACGGTTATGCTACCTGTTGCCTTCTCCTCAATGCAAAACAAACAGGCACAAAAAGAGAAATAAATCCAACAGTCTTCCAGGTTCCGCTTGACGATATGCCAAAAGTGTAAATCAAGAGTAGAGAAGACTACAGAACAATGTCGTAAACGAACGTAAATAAGGATCGCTGCCTTCCGTAGGTATTTATTGCGGGGAATTCATTGTCGTAAAACTGTCATCTCAATTAAATAAATAATCCGGTGAAACAAATAATCGTGTTTGCCTGCAAACGTCATGTGTCTACCTATAGTGGTAAAAAAATTTCCATTGAAGAATATATCACTCACAGAAAGAAGTGAATTAATTGTAAATATGATTTAGAATTATCGCCGCGTAAAGGAGATAAAAGATAGAGAAAGAGAGACAAGAATGAATATGGAGGAAAGGGGGGGGGGAGTTCTAATGTCTCCAACTGTCTCACTTAAACGACGTTTTATTGTGTTTGAGTGCTCCCCCATACAGACAAACATGCCTCCCATATGCCAAGTATCCTTTGGCTCTTCCCCCGACGATAACAGTGTTAACTGTTGTTAGCTACAGATCAATAAAGTTTATGAATGGAAGAGACCTGGGAGTCTATGCCGCCTCAAAGAGTGCTCGCTCCCCCCTCCCTCCCAAAAACTGAGCTCACGTCAACTATGCCTGTTGGAAGTCCCTCTCCCCATCTCACCAACTAACCACTAACCACTATATATACATATATATCTATATATATATCACTGAACTCAAATGTATCATGTACTGGATCCGGCACGATGAGTGAATACGGACTCCTTCCAACTCAACTCTCAGGAGGAAGCCCCACGGGAGAAAATTTGAAACAATAAATTTAAGATCCAACCTGTAATACGGTTGTTCGCTTTCTTATAGATATAAAATCGGAAGTGGGAAATGGACACAATCATGCCCTCAGATCCCGCTTATGATTCTGTCTGTGCCTCCGCTTTCCTTGGTTCATAGACAAAACGGGGGATAATGTGAGATTCATTCAAGCGAGTGTCAAAGATGCAGCAATAAAGACGGAATTGCCTCATAGACTGGGAATTAAAAACAACGAACGAGTTCCTCTTGGGGCCAGAAAGAGGCCTGGTATTGTGAAAATATAGACATTTTTATGAAGTGAAGGTAAACACAGGCCACCACGAAACAAAACAAAAATGAAAATCACAGGCACGTCGACATTCTGTACATTGTTTTCTCACGAACTGGAAAAGCAGGAGGTTGGCGGGGAAAGTAAACGAAACAAAAGCTCCTTTGTGTCACTGCGACGTGTGTTTTTTAAACTGTATAACCGTATTGTTTTGTTTACCCTGGGCCGGGGATAGTTTTTCGGTGTCACCGCGTGCTGGCGGTTTGATGGGAGCTGAGCGGGTGATGAAAGTTTGCAACAGGTTCCTGTGTGGTGGGCATGTGGTTAATGAGATTAAACAACCGAGAACAGGGTAAGGGCAGCTTTGATGATGATGATGATGATAATAATAGCAACAATAATGCGGTTTATAAGTCTCGCATCAAGGGTAATGCCCGCTCACGCGACTTTACTCTATTATTACCCCAGCATGCCTGATCACTCTAGGACTTTCTCAACTCCCTGGGCAGCATACGGTGCCTCCGCCATTTGTAGCCGCTGATCACTAGCATTCTGACATCTTTTACTGCCTATAGCCAGGTACCCAGTTTACAGACTGGTGGACTGAGGAAAATGTGAATGGAATGCTTTCCCAAGGCACCTACAACACAACACAATCGGGAATCGAACTCACGACCTTTAAATTTTGAGTCCAACTCCGCAACCCTTCGGCCTCTCTACTCCATAATGATGGTGGTTTTAGCCGAGGTCAGTAGCGTAAATGTCTACATGAATGGCGTTTAGGATGGTTGCCCCATTCCTCTTTTTCCTCCACGAAGGTTGCAGCATATTCCTGTGTGGTGGGCATGTGTTTGGTGAGATAAAACAATCATAGACAAGGTTCGAGCATTTTTGATGATGATGGTGATGGTTATAATCAGAGGCCAGTGGCGTTAATGCCCATATGAATGGGCGTTTGGGACCTCTGCCCCCCTCCCCTCCTCCATTCCCTCCACGAGGGCTGCAACAGATTCTTATGTGACGGGCTTGTGTTTGGTGAGATAAAACAATCAGGGACAAGGTTCGGGGCAATTTTGATGATGATGATGAGGATGGTCATGGGCAGAGATCAATGGCGTATGTTAATGGTCGCTTGGGAGTTTTAGCCCCTCTTTCCGCCCCCCCCCTCCTCTACGAACGGTGCAAGAAGTCCCTGTGTGGCTGGCATGTACTTGATAAGATCAGGGATATGGTTAGGACAGCTTTTAGATGACGACGATGACAACAGTGATGATTGTAGTTAGCTATAGATCAATAGAGTTTATTAATGGAAAAGACCTGGGAACCAATGCCTTCTCAACGGATGCTCCCCTCCCCCACCCCAGCTGAGCTCTTGTCAACTATCCCTGTTGGAAGCCCTCCTCCCCACCTCACCAACTAACCATTAAGCCCCTTCATATTATGCGACTACATAATATAGGTTAGATGGTCTAAGTAAATTCATTATTTTGCTACGCTATTGCACGAGATGGAGAATCAAAGAGGCTAGAGCCTGGTAGCGCTTCCTACGTTAACAATAAAATAATCGCTCACAATCTGAAAGAATTGGGACGAAAGAAAAGCTGGGTAAAAGCAGTGACTTCATTCAGTTCCTCTCTGCTTTATTATAAGCAGTCTATGTACGTTCTACACACTTCTACAAACAGATAAACGTGCACTTTTAATAATGTGACCTCTTTCATAGTCCCAGCTAGTTCATTATACGGAAGGTAGGGGCATTATCATGCATGCCCAGTCAACAATCTCATTATCGATGTCAGCGCTTTGACACACCCAGCGGCGGGTGTAGCCCTTCTTTGTAGTGCAGTTTTCATCGTGAATGAAACATTTCATCCTTCTTATCCTTTTCCTTAAATTCATCATGGGCTAACTAAAAAAAATGCATGATAATAATGTATATTAAACAGCATTTTCTATCAGCTCACTCGATGCTGAAGTTGCTGGAGAGAAAATTTCTAAGAGGCCAAAACCAAGCAAAACCACAATGCGCGTTTTCTTTCCGAGCCACAAGTCAGGGCATCAAACGAAGAGGTACCAATACCACAAAACTATGGCTACCAGTGGCGCTCATTAAGCCTTTCTGCCCGCAGTGTCATGTTTAGTCTACGCGAGTCTCGTCTAATGAAGGTGAAGACCCAGTGCTGGACCTCTGACGTTAATTAAAATGACGTCAACATGGACAGGGGAGGTAATGCACGCCTTGACCGAGTGACAAATTGCGAGGGTGAGCTAAAGTAGCAGACACACGTGCTTCATCTTCGGCCTGATGAGTTGATTGTTATTGGTTTTCGGACTATATATGTAAATAATTTTCACATTTTTCACTCTATGGGCTGTGTAAGGCTTTTTGAGCTGGCCCCGGCATCACAGTGCATACCGATCATCCACTCCCATACACGTTTGCAGATCTTTTTGTGTGGCCTCCAAAAAAAAATAAAATATTGAAATGCATAGTATGACCGTTGAAATGTTGAGCTAAGCCGCTGTTTGTAAACACGACCTCATTTCTGACTGAAACGCATTCCGAGACAGCTCTGTTTTATTTGCCTTTGCATATCTCTCTTAGCAAAGGGCACGCTAATGAAAACTGAACTCCCAATAAATTACAGCAGCATGAACATAGAACCATGCTAAAACTTGTTATCGCTAAACCTTTGTCTTTGGTTAAAAGAAGAACAAAAAAAAAGCAATAAATATAGTCTAGACCTTAAAGCTCGAAAGTAGATTTATAGCGCATTTGGACTCAGTGTGTTTGTGTGTGTGTGTGTGTGTGTGTGTGTGTGTGTGTGTGTGTGTGTGTGTGTGTGTGTGTGTGTGTGTGTGTGTGT
>JAWQUT010000759.1:165499-170499 GCA_033807755.1 Ellobium chinense
AACCCCCCCCCTTCCAAAAAATAAATCGAGCTTGGTGTTGGTGTCAACATTATTATATCTGCACCCAGGCGCGGATGTGCCGTTGGCTGCCATCCACAATTACTAAGACATTTGGTAACACACTTCCCTTGGGACGCGCGTGTCACATGAATGTGTTGGTCTGCACGACTGCGCAAAGTGTCACACCCAAGGTTTTATGTAGGTTCTGCTTTGTTTTGTTTTCATTGACCCTTTTTTTTTGCTTACCGATCATTCATAACGGGAATGACTTTTCAACAGTCTCATCAATAATTAATATTGATTGTAGCCCTGGTACCGCAATGAAAAGCTAGGTTTATATAGTATAGAGCATTAAAACAAGTACGAAAGTCAGTATGGTGTACTCGCATTATGGAGCGCTGGGGTTAAAAGTTCATGGTATGAACGATGATAGTGATGAAAATAATGAATAATGTTTTTTAAGATTTTTAATATAAATGTTTGTTGTTTTTTCTTAAATTTTACTTTAGTAATCTCAGTTTTATTTTGAGGAAGGAACACATAGTAATTAGTTTCAAACAATCGAAATGTGCATATTTATTGTTTTACTTATATATCTGAGAAAAAAAAGAGGTATTGTTTTCAACTTCTATATTACTGCTGTAACGTAGTCTTAATGTTTTTCATTATTTTCTCACTAACTGAAATCATGATGGTAATGGTGATGATTGATTTGTGAGTCTGAAGAAGGCCTATCAATTTCGAAAGTTTGCAGCAAAGTCTTTCATAATGTATATATTTTCTGTAATTCTTACTTGAGGTCTGTTTTAGCAGTTTCTTATTGTGAAATTATATGATGATGAAAATGATTTTTAATCCTGAAGAAGATCTTATCAGATGGAAAATTTGCGCGAATAAGTTTACTTTATTTATCTATGACAGAATTTTTAATTTGTTTAATGTGTTCCAAATGATGATGATGATGATGAAAACGATAATGTTTGTGATTGCAGCTATTTATTTTCATTTTTGTTTCACTTTTGTACTTCTTCCTTTTAGCTGTCTGTTCTGGCCTTTTAGTTGAATTTATTAAGCCTGAGCAAGGAAATTAATTCCAAAAACACCCCTTTAGACTGCTCAACGATCAAGTGTTATACTCTGAGTGATGTTTTATGTCCAGATTTAAACGAATTCCTTGTTTTGTGATAATGATGATGATGAAAGGATTGTAACTGGCACTGTTCCAGTAATGTTGCTGTAGTGATGGCGATGATTACGAAATCGCTGGAAAGACCACAATAGGGGCTTGTTGTTGCTGTTATTGTTGTTGTTGTAATTGTTGTTGTTATTGTTGTTGTTGTAATTGTTGTTATTATTGTTGTTGTTGCTGCTGCTGCTGTTGTTGTAGTTGTTGTTGTTGTTGTTGTTGTTGTTGTTGTTGTTGTTGTTGTTGTTGTTGCTTTGTTGTCATTGTTACTTCTTAATGCTGTTAACAACATCGTGTATTAAAGTTAATGCTGGTGACTGTAAAAACTGGGCGTAGATGAGGGGAGAGAGAGAGAGAAAAAAGAGCGAGAAAGAGAATGAGAGAGAGGAAGTGTGCGTGTGTGGTTTATGAAAGAGCGAGTGAGAAAAAGACAGACAGACAGAAAGAGAAGAGAAGAGAAGAGAAGAGAAGAGAAGAGAAGAGAAGAGAAGAGAAGAGAACAGAACAGAAGAGAACAGAACAGAAGAGAAGAGAAGAGAAGAGAAGAGAAGAGAAGAGAAGAGAGAGGGTGAGTGAGAGAGAGGGAGAAAAAAGAGAGAGAGAGAGAGAGAGAGAGAGAGAGAGAGAGAGAGAGAGAGAGAGAGAGANGGGATAAGAGAGAGAAAGAATCGAGAGATGGGGAACAAACAGGAAGGAAGAAGGCGGATTGAGAAGACTTGGAGGAAAACAGGCTGTGAAGGTGAGGATGAAGACACAACTGAAGGATAGGGAGGAGAAGAAAACTACGTTAGATGGCAGTGAGGATGAGAACGAAGACTAAGAGGGAGACTGTGGAGGAAAATAAGGCAAATTAAATGAAAGATATAGAGTGAGGGAGAGGAGAAAGAAAGAGAGAAAGAAAGAAAGAAAGAAAGAAAGAAAGAAAGAAAGAAAGAAAGACAGGCAGGCAGACAGACAGATAGGCAGAAAGAAAGAAAGAAAGAAAGAAAGAAAGAAAGAAAGAAAGAAAGAAAGAAAGAAAAGACAGACAGGCAGGCAGACAGACAGATAAGCAGAAAGAAAGAAAGAAAGAAAGAAAGAAAGAAAGAAAGAAAGAAAGAATGCAGATAGGCTGGCAGACAGAAGACAGATAGGCAGATAGAAAGAAAGAAAGAAAGAATGAAAGAAAGATAGAAAAAACAGAAGACAGATAGGCAGGCAGACAGACAGATAGGCAGATAGAAAGAAAGAAAGAAAGAAAGAAAGAAAGAAAGAAAGAAAGAAAGAAAGAAAGAAAGAAAGAAAGAAAGAAAGAAAGAACATAACTGGACTCACCAGTGGAGAGAGCTATGCCCACAATAATCCATGCCCTCTGCAACAATGTAATCCAATTTAGGGAAACCATTGTAAGAGCTGAACTCGTCTTAACATTTTACATCAGGTGCTCACATTCAGAAACTGAGTGGCGATTTGAAGTTTGCGCCCCTTGAAGATCGGCTTTAAGGCAGTCTCTTGAGCAGGGGAAACAAATTCCTGGAAATGAGTAAACTGCAAGTTTATGGACGCACAATCAGAAAACCCTATGAAGGTTTGTCACATTTTAGTGCATCATGTGGGTAAATTCTTTCCTCAGTTTGTGAACCACTTTTGGCTTTTCACTCCTGACGGTTGTTATCTGCAATAAAAAAAAAGATAAAAAATCAGATTGGTATTAGAGATTATCCATGCAGCACAATATTCTGTAAGGGCAGACTTTAGAAATGTAAGCAATGTGTAATCATACTGACTTTATAATATTTGCATTGTGTCAGGAGACCTATGAACGTCTTAACAAAATACCAAAACACTTGAATCGTGACTGATATAAACTCTTGAATTTAAAGTTCAAACAAACTCAGACAACGAGACAGACTATTAACGTCAGCAGAAAGATTGTTAGTGTCCATAATTAATCTTCATAAGAGTCAGTTACGATCAAAGATAGGTCAGAGGCGAGTCTTACACAGCCTTGCACAGCGGGTAAACAACGGGATTACCCGATCATGATCGCGCTGATAGTGCAGTGCCTTTGAGGGGTCTCGCTAACGTAAACAAAGCGAAGTGAAACAAGAACGAACGCAAACACATAGTTTGTCCACCGGTTAACCACAGCCGGGCGAGCGAGTCCATTAAAATAGTTTCGTTGTCCTGCTAATGTCATTCTAAAGTTTTGCTGTAAACGTCCACAATTTTTAAATACCTGCCGCAAGCAAAATAGGCCGTAGGCCTGAAGAGGTGGATTCTGATAAATATATCTAAAGTTTCTTACAATAATTTGCAATAGAATTATTGTGCATGTATAATAACCCTTCGGCATCACTAATGTTGTGCCCAATTTCCGCTAACATCTGCGTCATAACTGGCAGGTGCGGAACAATAAATTTGCTCTAATCGAGGTATAGCTCCTCCTATCTATATTTGCCAGAATCTCGCTGAATACGGCTATAAACATGTGCAATTTCGTGCGCAGTCTAATCATCTTCATGTGCACATTACTTATTTTCTTGTCTTGGTGGCCCCCTTGCTTGACGCCACGCCCACTACACGTCATGCTGTGACCCATCGGTTTTTAACTTCTTCATTTGTCACGTTGGGCATAAACAGAAATGCTGCAGATAGTCCATCATCTATACAGATTTTAAAATTGAAAGCGGGCATAATAATATCTACATTAAAATTAATATTTAATTGAAGGGTTGCATATCGCTCATTCAACACTTCGTTTTTAACAACTCAGACGAAGTCTATCTACCGAGACGAAACTATCAATGTTTAATACGACCATACCGTGAGCGAGAGCGATACTATTATTCTCATCACCACTTTCATCACCATCATCGTAAACTGTAAACACATAGACAGAAACCAGGGATTATCCCAGCAGACACATCAGCAGCAGCAGCAGCAAGTGCAACAATCATAATCAAGAACATGTCGATAAATCATGGCCTTTAGAAATTATAAATAAAAGAGTGACAAATTCACAGATTCGTTTCTCAACAACGCGACGCTGGACCGATTATAGAGACAAATTCAGAGAGGGTGAAAAAGAAGACGCATCACATATGTTGCAGTTAGACGAAGGAAGCGTAGTTTTCAAACGGAAGAATGTTGCAGTTGGACAAGGGAACGTTGCAATTGGTCGAAGGAGCAATCGTGGCAAGTGTTGCACCAGGATTTTCTTGCATTTTTCTTGGGAGTGATTGAACTGAAACAGGGAGATCAAAACTCACCATTTCAAAAAAAAATTTAAAAGAGTATTGCTCTTATTGGGTTTCGAACTCGGGGTGCCTCAGATTGCCGGCCGAGTATGCTAACCCCTATACCACGTGAACCCTAACACACTCTTTAATCATTTATATTTTACGACATGTAAAATATCCATACTTTACTAAGGATTTTCTAATGCGACATCAAATAAAGCTGACTTCCTAACCCCGTGCAATATAAACTAATACAGTTATCAGCTGCCATAACTCAAACAGCATGTGGAAGCCAAAACACACCAACACCAAATCAACATGGAATGCAAATCGGGAACACTCTCGCCAAGTCTGTATGCAGAGTTCAAGTGCTCTGACATGAACCTTGACACACATTTTAGTCATTTATATTTTACGAAATGTAGAATGTCTATACTATACTACAGAATTACTGTTGCATCATAAAGTAAACTTAAACTCTAAACCTTGTACTGTGCAAGCTTATCCACTTATCAGTCGCCATAACTACAACAATGTTTCGAAACTAAATAAACCAACAACGAAACAATATGCAACGCAAAGAGACAATCTCG
>JAWQUT010000759.1:175499-181197 GCA_033807755.1 Ellobium chinense
TCTTCCCCTTTTTCCTTCCTATATCTACGTGAGTTGTTGTTTTTTTCTTCTTCTTTTTTTAACTTTGGCCTGAGCGTGTGACCGAGTATAATGCATAAAGTGTTAAATGTATGCGCCTCCGAAATCCAGACGTGTAAAAATAAGTATGGCGGGGAAATGTGAGAGAAATGGATGTAATTGAAAGAGATGGATAGAGCAAAGAAGTGTTGATTTGGTTTATCAAGAAAGATAGGCGCTAAAGAAGGATGGATCGTTGGGGGGAAGGGGGCTAGGAGTAGGAGGTGAGGAGGTTTAGGGAGAGGGAGAAGATAAAACAATATAAATGCGCAATTCTGGTTCAGAGCAGGTATAACCTCAATAGATATTATAACAGCGAATATTGAAAAAAATTGGAGAAAGAGCTTTTACGTCCTCAGGACCATTTGTTTGGAATAAACTGCCTAAAATTATTCGTAAAGAAAATAGTCTAAGTATTTTTAAGAAACTTCTCAAAACACATTTGTTCAAACAATATCTTGGTTGACCACGACAGTCTGCGAAACCAATTTTTTTTTTTTCATCATCTGTATTGCAGTACATGTGTACAGAGTGTAGTATGCTTGGGTGTGTGAGCTGAATATTATATAATCTTATTGACTTCTCTATGTAAAGCGCTCAGAGCCTGTATCTACAGGGATGAGCGCTGTATAAATGCTATGTATTATTATTATTATATTATACAATTAATTTAAGTACTGTAATTATTGAAATATGGACGTGAAAAGTGAGGACAAGGTGGGAGAGAAAAAAGAGGCGCATATTATCGTGAGAAGGAGGGAAACTGAAATTCTTGCAATATGACAGCACTGTCTTGAACTACAGGTTGCGGGAATCTAATTGGTCAGAAAAAAAAATTGGACTATCAGAGAATAGTAGCAGAGTATAAAATCTGTCCTTTGACAGATTGTGCAGAAATAATCGTATGATATAAAACTACATCGCAGAAGTTGTGAAACTGAGTTTTGAATTTGTAACAAAATAATTGTTGCAGGCAGTACTTCCCGATGGCTTCAGCGGATTTCATTTGTGCTTGCCTGTGATCTGCAAAAGAAGGCCAAATTTTTAACCCCTTTTCATGTAATTTAAAATTGTGAAAAATCTAAATGAAGGATCCCCACTGTAAATAATATATAATATTATTATTTTATTACATGGCTCAAAGAGGCATTCACAATTTGACTCCTGCAGCCTACGAGTCATAGAAAGGACTCCCTATTCGTAATGTTCTGATCCTTCATCACTAATTTCCTCAGCGACATTTTATTAAGGAACCGCAGCATCATATATATATATTGACGGTGGTGATGATGATGATAATGATGATAATAAGGTTTCTATATCTCGTACCCAAACCAGTTGAGAGCTTGCGCATTAACGATGGGATCTCTTACTGCATGTTGAAAGCTATAAAGGGTGCATACAGCACTGATGTATTTATGTAACTTTTACGATGGTAAGGGATCCCATCATTAACGCACAAGCTCTCAAATGTCCGCTCTTCTTAGTATTGGATTTTGTATTACATCACAATCTACATATAATACGCGTTTACTTCACAGCTCATAGGCAATCACAGTATCTTACGGACGATCGACCGAAGAAATTGTGAGTGAAATGCTTTCCCAAGGCATTTAGGAAAAGACTATAGTGAGAATCGAACTTATGACTCTCAGTCTGAGTCCTGAGTCCAATCCTGTAACCATTCGACCCCGCTCCTTCACAGTCAAAATCGTAGACAGATGAGTTTATGTAGAGTTCAACTGCATGCATGAAGAGGAGCAAGTGGGGAGAAAAGAGAGGAAAAGTGATGAATTACATAAAACGGATGCCAGGTTGAAATTTGTCCTTGAAGAAACGACCACCTCTTTGTCTGTATTTTCAGGTATGGCGGTTTTAAACAGTCATCTAGATACGGATTCTCATACTCACAGTACTGGATAGGCATACTGATCCTTTTCGACAATCTTCAATACTTTCGATATCTCTCGACACTGTTAGTTCATACAAACTATCGTGCTTACATTGAAACAATGAAAATGGTATAGAAACTCCAAAACTTGAATTTTTATATTGAGATCGAAAGTTCTGAGTATCGAAAATATCGGTATCCAGAAACGATACTGTCCACCACCATTTTAAAACTTTCTGGCAACGGCAATGAGTTGGCGTTACGACAACAAAGAAAATAAGATTAATGCACAGAAACAGAACAGAAATAGAACAAAGCTGAAATATTGATGGCGTGTTGTGTCTTTTCTTTTCCTCATTTCTGTCATTTCTTATGTATCTAACTTTTTAAATTGTACTTTTCTTATTTCCACTGGTTATGGTGCAAAGAGCATGTTGTAGAGAAAGTCATAAAACATGAAATAAAAACACCGCTTTAAGTTTTTAAATCAAAAGGGAAGTTGTGCACAGTATTATAAATCCTAGTCATAATGCATATATATAGAATAATGCACATCACACCTATAAATACACAACACTGTAAAAAAAAATACATAACACAGGCATTGTTAGTCGCCACGGTGCAGAGCCCTAGGGTCCCATTCTACCGCCAATTACCCTTGTACACCTGAGTGACTGAGAGTTAAGTGGCTTTCTCAAAGACACTACACTGGTAATTGTCCGACCCAATAGCCAAACCCGCAAGTCTCAGACTGTCCATTTGACTGACTTCATATTGTGAGGACGGATCAAAAATGCACGGTCACTTTGCCCTAACCATCTTCTCCATTCGCTAAATCTATCTGCTGATGTCTGACTTCTGAGTTTAAGAAGTCAACCAAGTTTAACAAACATATTACTATGAACTTAGATCACAACTGCAATACATAGGCGAACAATATAATATGGGGCCAGACAGTATTAACTTGATATAAAGTAATATGACTGCAAGATTACTGGATTCAAACCGTTAACTATTCACAACATACATTTCACAGTTAACATTTAAAACAGACCGCTCACTTACACTTGCGATTAAGCGGTGTTGACTGTAGTCATTCTTATCATTATCACTATCCCCCCTCCCCCCTCCCCNCCCCCCCCCCACCTTTCCCCAAACCTTCCGTCCAAACAAAACAACTATGAGTCATCGGTCCACCGTGACATTACGTCAGGATGTCAGTGACATGATCTATATATCCACAGTGCGATGACATGGGATGACAGCAGAGCACGCAATAAGACATGACATGACGATGACATGTAGAATGGACAGCGGCCATCATAAACTATCCTCAGAACAAGGAAGAATCATGTTTAGTAATGTTTAGTCGCCTGTTAAGACGGGCTTTACTCCCCCCAACTCCAACGCCGGCGTTGCTCTTAAGTCGGTCTGTATATATTATCATGATATGGCGAAGTGCCGAATTTCAGCTGTGACTGAACTTTTGTTTTGTTTAAGATGTGACTGAACCTAGTGATAAGCATTTTGAGTTTCGTTGTTCTTCGAATAATACAGGTGATACAGACTAGTAAGACCTTACAAACTCAACCAGAATGCCGGCTCAACAGTCTGTATTTCCTGTGTGTGAAATTTCATGAGTTACGTGATTTTGATATAGAAAATAAAGGATTCGGGACTAAAGCATTATACAGTGTATGGAGGTTTTTCGAGTACTTGAGATTAGAGATTGTTATTGTTGTTGTTGTTGTTGTTGTTGTTGTTGTTGTTGTTATTACTGTCCAGTTGCGTCTGAGCTTTTGCCCTTTTGCGTTTTGCCATGAGAGGGAACCTAACTGTCTGTTTCAGATATTGAGAGTTGCTGTGATATGTATTGTATAGGTCTGGGTTGGGAGGAATGAGAAGGTCTCTCAGGTCAGCCAGTCCGGGGCAGAGAAAAAGGTAATATTCACAGTCTCATAGTTGGTCAGTTGGCTAACATAATCCGATACCATTTATTTGGGCAAGTGGCCAGCAAACTCCAGAAATGTTATTGTGAAGAAAGCCAATGTCAAGTCGTTATGTTCATTCCACATTCGCTTAATTTTTTTTTATATATTTGTTTTTGGATTATTTGAATTGTTTCTACTATTTTTATCTTTCTTTCATCGTCTTAAGTAGTAACAAGAAAGCAGAGTTTTGTTTTGTTGCTATATTCCCAAATTTTAAAGCTAGTCCACATCTACCTCATTATTTTGCTTTGATCCGCAAGTTCAGAGTGCTGGATTTCTCAAAACCTCAAGTAGTGACTTAGGCAAATGTGGAATGAGTGTGATGAAGCACTGTCCCATGACACTGTTCCATAGCATTGTCCCATAGCACTGTTCTATGACTAACGCAACTAAGCAATCAAAGTTGCTCATATTTGAAAAACAACTGAGAATTCACTTTGCGTCCAAACTCTCGCCCTCGTACTTTACATAGATTTATGTTAAANTGTCCCATAGCACTGTTCCATAGCATTGTCCCATAGCACTGTTCCATAGCATTGTCCCATAACACTGTTCCATAGCATTGTCCCATAGCACTGTTCCATAGCATTGTCCCATAGCACTGTTCTATGACTAACGTAACTAAGCAATCAAAGTTGCTCATATTTGAAAAACAACTGAGAATTCACTTTGCGTCCAAACTCTCGCCCTCGTACTTTACATAGATTTATGTTAAAAGTTGCAGCCAGTTGTAAATTCAGAACTGTAAACTGACACAAGATTTCAACACGGAACCCTGTGGAAGACGAATGAGGCATCAAATCTCTTTAATGGTTGGTTTAATTATAAAGCCATTAAAACAAACCTGTTATGCCGGTGCACAAGTTTTATTGTTTCAGTGAAGTTCTTGTCTGTTTTTCCACGGGCGTGTTAACCAGCTCGAGCTTTCAGAGGTTAAACCAGGCGCCTCCTCTCTCTTACGGCGTGACCTATTCTTTTGCTACTTTCCTTCAACCTACTATCAAAGGTTGTATATACGAGACAGCTTCATAATAAATGGACATTTTACTGTTGTTGTTGTTTTTTTTAGCCGGACTCTCAAATAGAACAAAAAGGATCGCAAGGTCCATTCCGACAGCTGCAAAACATGGCAAGATCTGTCTATGCCCTCAGCTGAAATACATGGCAACTCCTCCGCCTTGGATAGTACGATGTCTAAGATCTAGGCAAAACAGTAAACGTCCATTCGACTGACCAAAGTCGTCCATTCGACTGACCAAAATGTCTTCGAACCCACAGGCGGCGCTCTCTCCCCCTCCATAGGGTCCCATGACCTTCGCCACTGATTACAACAAGGGCAGCGGGCGAGTGTAGCTAAGGGAGGAAGATTTAGGTCAAGCACTGAGGGCTGAGACAGCGTGTGGTCTAGCCGGGGATTAACGCTAATCCAGGCCTCTTTAGATGATGTATGTAGATACAGTGTACTTTATGGGGCGATGGATGTGGCGTTACGGACGATGAGGTGAGACGGGAGGGGACCTGCACAGAGAGAGAGAGAGAGAGAGAAAGAGAGAGAGAGAAAGAGAGAGAGAGAAAGAGAGAAAGAGAGAGAGAGAGAGNGGGGGGGGGGGGGGAGGGAGAGAGAGAAGTGGAATGGGACGCTGATAAGTTAAGCTTTTGATGATGAACGGTTGCGACGGTGTAGTGGTTGATGAGGCAATGAATGTATATTCACTGAGAATACGGTGAGACGGGCGTGGGAGTGAGAGTAGGGGTGGAG
>JAWQUT010000759.1:187452-205157 GCA_033807755.1 Ellobium chinense
TATATATATATATATATATATATATATATTTGTATTTGAAAAATTACAACTTTTGTTTTCAGCTTCTAAAATGTAATGTAAAAGACGAAATGTCTGCAGTGAAGACAGTTTCAATAGGCTATAGATCAACATATCCCCAATCAGGCAAAGAAGTTGTTGTTCTGCTAATCAATCGGGCAAGCAATATGTAAAATCTTTTTAGCTTTTCTTTCCTGTCTCCACAGCAGGAAGAACATTTAGGAGAAAAGGCAATGCGACAAATTTTTTAAAAAAAGGTGTTTAAAATTGCTCAAGCAAAAAAATATTTTTCACAGCTTTTGATGTAATTTTTGATAAAATGGAAATCACTAAAAACTTTAATTCAATTACGAGTCAGCTTCACCAGTTCAAGTTAGTGAGGTCTTTGCGTTTTTGGATGCGGGCAGTATTTTGTACAAGAAAGGTGATTCGGAAGAATGAAATGCTTACTTTTTCAAGGATATTTCTCATGAATTCACTAACACAGCCAGTGTACATTACTACTTTAGCTACAGACTATAATTATGTAACAAAAATTCTTCACGTCTGTTTAATTACTATATATGTACTCTCATCCATTTACCAAAACTAAAACTAGCAGTATTTCTTTCAGGAAACAACGAGGCTGAAGACAGATCTTTGCCTGAGACTGACTACTGTCTAGTGGCCGTATGCATAATCCGTACGCTAGTTAACGCACTGCGGTAACCACGGGAAACTCCCAAAACATTAGTAGTGTTCAATGTAGTTAACGCAGTACGTTAATTAACGTATGAATTATGCATACGGGCACAGATGATATCTACACATTATATATATTCTAAATTTATCTCCCCTCATTGAAAAACCTCTTCTCTTCCTTCCCCGGTAACACACCTAGAAATAAAAGCAGATAGTTTTCTATCATGAGCCGCACCAAGGCAATGATGTCGCAACCAGTCAAACTGAAAGAGGATCACATAATTCACACAGAGCAAGTGTCGTCTCTCATGCCAGCTACAAAAACTAGTCCATAAACAGGTATGACGATTACGTCAACAACACGACAAAAAAGTTGCACAGTCGACTCCGCTTAATCGCAGTCCGGATAGTTTTTCTAACACACAACAATTTTCACCTTACAAAATGTTTTATTGTTCCTAATATAAAGTCATTGAATAATAGCAACTCCTTTTAATCGCAAGGTTTTCCATTCTACCGAGAAGTTGTGATTACGAGTTGGCTGTATTTATTTTTCTCTTAAATATCACCTTCATCTTCTATTTCGCCTTTACGTGTGCAATATGCAGTTTATGATCTTAAATAAAACTCCAATGTCTATAACTTGATAAAACTACCCCCTGTAGTTGGCACTGTTGTTTAAAGGGGGAATGATAAATTTAGTTTTCAAAGCTGTCTCCTCAACCCTGTTAAACAGACCTCTAGAAACAAAATGAAATATAATTATCCTAATCTTTGCCCCTTACCCGACTGTCAGATAACGCATCTTTCAAAGCCGTTTAGCGACAAGGTGTTAAATTGGTTTTTGAATTTTATGCATACGTTCGAAGTGCACCGTCTCAATGCTGTCTTGGTCTTTCATTTCGCCATTTTTCTTGTGGCAACAGACCGCTATTATCAGAAACTTTCAAACATTTGGATACCGGCCTACGGACCCGCTGAGTGAGAATGATGTGATTTTTGTATGGTGTGCCGTTATGTATCGAGTTTCTGGGTTTCCTTTTGGCTTACAAAACAAAATCTGACCTGTAAATCGTTTGGTATGAATCATCATTGCCTAGACAAAACGTTGTTTTAACAGAGGAGAAAATATTTGATTTGGAGGCAAGCGGCAATGGATCGGACGAAGGATTTCTCCAGTTGCGCTACCATTGCTACGATACAACGTAAACAGTAAATTCTATTCGTCCCTTTTCTGACAATGACAATGACAATGACAAAAGGATTTATTGCAGACTTTGAAAGTATATGCATCACAAACATTGAAAATTATAACATGGTGGAGCATTAAACGTTCGAAGAATATCTGAAATAATAGAACTATAGGTGTACAGCGGGAATATTTCAAAAGCCTGAAAAATTATTTCACATCAAAATAAAAAAAAAATACCAAAAACTCTTTCATTTTTAAGCTAGATCTAACCTATCTAGTGCGCCCGCAAAGTCAGCGTCTGCTGCCCGAGGCGTCTGTACTGCTGTGACTGCAACGCCATTATCGTGTAACTGGGCGATCAAATCTCTCAGAATTCGTATTATAACACTGAAGGTCTGTAGTTACCGTTGGGAAAACAAAATAATTGCAGTGTATTGTTTCCTGAGATCTTGGATGTCTGATAAGGTGTGGAAGCAATACCTGAAGGGCGTTTTTCCAAAACTCGGTATGTGGTCTCTGAATATGTTTGAAATAAAGGGAATTAACATTCAGGTACAATTGCACTTCGCCCATGTATTTTTTATTTACTATTAAATGACGTAAACTTTGAAGGAGTAAAGATTTCGAGCTCAGTTTGAATACACCACTAACTCATTTTTCAACGAAAGTGCATTTACTAAGTTTTGGAAATTAAACTCTTTTCAATTTTGGATAGCTGTGTAAGCCTCAAGGCGAGAGGAATTTCATACTGTCTGATGTAACTATAAACGGTAAAAGTAACTCCAATTCCGCCTCTTATTACCCTCCCCCCCCCTCCCCAACCACCCTTCTTCCCACCCCTTCCTCTCCATTTAACTGGCATACTAAAATCTGGTGTTTTTCAAAAACAACTCATTCTCTATGCTGAAAGTAATGATATCCATGAATGGTTGCTCCAACTAAATGTGCACTTAATTTCAAAACATAAATCAGCTTCAAGGGCTTGAGACTGAAGTTACCCCGTACGGGATGTACCTAAATACAGACTGCTCACCATCTCGTCACCTCGAGTGTCACTACATTAAGAATGGTCCGGACAATGATGTATCTCCACACAATCGGATTGGAAAATTAATATGAAAATTAGAAAAGTACCATTCTGCAGCCCGATCTCCTCACCTACTGACCTACTTTCAGTACTCACCCAGAGCGTGTGGTTAACGCCAGGGACAGCAGATGGCGTGAGCTTAATATTTTGGATTAACCTTCTTTCGAAGCACATGAGAGCCAAACAAAACGCCAGTCATATGATACAGTGATGGTGATAGACAACTTTTCAGTTGAATGATCAAAATGAAGTTTTGAGTTTATGTAATCGGGTTAAAAAATTTTTGCAACATCGATATATTTACCAATCATCTTCATGATTAAACCAATTTTTAAAAAAATTATTTTATAGGGTTAGAACAATTCGCAGCATCATCAATGCTGTTGTCTGTAGATTTCAGGTTTTTTTCTCTCTTTGATCCCCAGCCCTACCCTCTCAACTCATAAAACAATGAATTAGACCGATTTTATAGTCTGAAATTTTCAGATTCCCCACAGCTCCAAACTTTGAAGTATTTAACTGCGTCGCTTAGTGGATCGGCGAAGATAGGCTGAACTGCTACACTACGGGAGAAAGAGAAAACCACTAGTTACAATGATATCACTGGTTCTCACTACTTTAACTGTGTGCTTGTGTGGGCCACTTATACTGGAATGGGCCTGTAACAGTAATGCTGACATTGAACTCAGTGGTTACGATTGACCATTCTAACCAATTCCAAACACAGTGTGCCGTAGAAGAAAATAGTTTTAAAAATACATTGAGTAAGATTTCCTTCTAGGTCTTCCAGCTCTTCAACGCTATTCGCACTAACTTGCACCTTACAGTCCTCACTAAAATTAAATGTCCAGAAAGAAAACAGAAACATTCAGAGAGAAACTGGGTTTCGATTGCCAATGCCAGAAATCAGATATCTGAAGAAGGTCCGCCTGAACAATAGTGTTGCTAACCTTTATTGACTGACCGGAGCCGCTTTAACAAGAAGTCATTCCCTCTTACGAGAGACGTTAAGAAAAGAAACGGAAGTCTTCGGAATGGTTACATGATACGAGCAATATAGGCTAATGCTTTTATTGTTTTTTACCAGTCAGTTTCTGTAGGAGTCTCGATAAACCTCCATTTAACATCTTTTTCCTGCAAACTCAAACAGCGTATGCAGACCTGGAAACTTAATACTCCTTTCACGTAATAAATGTACTAAGTCGTTCAAGAATCGATGCTGAATGCACCCATAGTAGCGTTCAACATGCAGAGTTAATGTAATTCTTACGATGGGACGAGATTCTCATCGTTAATGCGCAAGTTCTCTATTAGTAATAGTAGTAGTAATAGTAGTATTTCAGCAATCTCAGTTAAATCTCCGAAGGTAACTATAGTGTTGTTGCCTTTAAAAAAACGTTTTTAGTTAGCCGGAGTTGAGATCAGGCAGAATCAAATGGACCTTATAACAGAATTGTTATTTGTTATCCCCAAGACGCCTGTTTAAAGTACAGTGCAGAGAATACGCATAAATAAGCGCGTTCTGTTTACCTTATGTATTACGTCAGTAGAATGACAATTCTGGTCCCCCTCCCTTGTCTTTCTTCACCTCCCCCCCCCNCCCCCCCCTTTCCTCATTTTCCACCAGCCATTCTTGTCTTTACGCGCACAGCAATAGAGAAAATCAGAAAACGCACAGAAAAGACCGTATGAGCCTTTCTCAAAATTTTACAGAAGACGCAAAAAACATTTCCATTGCGCTTCTATTTAACAATTCATCAAAGGCACATGCGGTTCGCAGTCTAAAAAACTATGACAGCTTTGAGAACACAACCCAGATGAAAAGATAGATAACACGGTGTCTATACAAAGCTGCCAAAAAGTGAATTTGACCTAATTTGGCATTATACGGTCTTTTTAATAAAACGGCAGAGAATGACTCACAATGACAATGACCTGCGGCGGTAGCCTCTAACCCACTGTGTGCTCGCTTTCATCTGACTACTACAATGGAGATCAAAATCTATAGATCTAAATTGCTTTCCGACAATACATGAGTTAGCCCCAAATGCCGCAAGGGTGTATTTGGCTTGGAGATTATGTCAGCGAGACTGGCTGTCTGGTGATGACAACAAAGGTATTATTGATAACCGCATATTTCGAGCACAACTATCGTAGGTCGAATTATCTAAAATATACAGACAGATGTATAAAAGATAAAACAAATAGACCCTTCGTAAGGTAACTATTGACCTGAGAGATCGAAAATGAGGACCACACGAACACCAGTTCCAGGGAACCAGTCCATAATTTCAAGACTGTGAGAGTTTCGAATGCTGAGTTATACTTCCGTCATTTGTCATTTTTGGTCACTTGTGGTTTGGGCTTTTTTTTTTTTTTGGTCAATAAACCTTGAAAGTTTGCCTACAAAATAGGTAACTTAGGAACTTAGGTCGGGTCTAGTTCATTACAAAGACTATGCTGGTTTGTGGAGTAATTAGATTTCGAAATCATGAGGTTCTGCTGTATAAATTTCATGTAATTTAGAATCCAAATAAATAATTGTGCAATACAACTTTAGATCTACATAAAACACGCATCGAGTTTATTTCTTGATATTATACCAACACAGCGTCTTGATTTCCGTTATAATTCGATTAACGAAGACCGAGTACTCGACACGAGATGTCGGCGCCATTGTTGTTTGATCTTTACGCTGTTCTCTTTACATTTGGTCTAGCCTAGAATTTACTCAGCTAGTCTAGCCATTAAGAATGACTGGCTGCAACTGATGGCTTTTTATGTTTATGTTATGAATATTATGGCTATTGGCTGAGGCGCCGCTTTTTGATGTCACGGGTAATTGTGTCATTTAATATCCCTATCATTACCGTTAGAGCGACGGGTGCCATTTTTGTTATTTGTCGTGAGCCTAGCCTGAAGCTGGAATTCAGAATAGTCAACATTCTCAATGTGATAGGAAACGAGAAGGTTCTTTCGTCTTGTGCCTGTTTTGTTTGATTGTACGTATGTATGTTTGTTCGTTTGCTTGCTCATTTGTTTAAACAGTGTGAAGAGGGTCATGTCATTATCCATTGTGGTATATAATTTGTGTCGCAATAGTCATTGATGTTGTCTGTTGCTTTGATTTTGTTTAATTATCCTATATGATAACGGCCTAAATGAAAACATAGACTTAGTCCTACATGAAAACATAGACTTAGTCCTACTAATCACATTGTTATTTTTCAATATTTGATTTAACTGTACGAGTGTAAGGGTTCAAGAAAGTGGACTTACTTCTCATTATATAAATAAATATAATCGAAAAAAAAGGGGAAAAAAAGTTCACTTGATTCAAAGTCCAATAACTTCAAAAGTTCAAAAGAAACTGGGATGAACTTCAGGCATGTAATCAGATAGATATACTCTATAACTGTTGCAAGTTTTACCGGTCTAGATCCTAAACTTTCGTTTAAGAGCGTTCACATTGAAAACTTATAAAAATGACTTGCCAGGGCCAATGTATTAAATGCAAAAAAACATGTTATTATAAGATACGTGTGGTTGTTCTTTTCTGTTAGTATATAACTACAGCATCTCTAGATCATTTGAAATTTGCAGAATTTTCAGACAATATCAATTTGCTAAAGTGTGTCGAACTGCAATTATATATGATGTTGAATTATCAATGTTAAGTTAAGTAATATTTTTCTCTCGGCCTTCCTATCCATTATGCAAACCTACTCATATTAAAATATGTGCCATTCCAGTATAATCTACTTAAGAATCCTGTATAATATAGAATCTATCCACAAAATGGCATTAGTCCAAGTGCTTTACTTAAATCGTGATAAAGTTTAACAAGTACCTTTGATGAAATCTCTAAAAAAATGTAAAAAATAGACCACAAATAAAGTGCAGTTACTTAAATATCATGTGTTCCTGGTTAGCTTAGGCATATCACAAGGGAATGTTTACAGAATAAATTCACGAAACGATTTCGTCTAAAAAATTAACTATATCTAAGCACACACATTTCAATGGGCATGTCCAACTTGTTTTATACACGCCGTCGTCGAACAATAAATTAACCCTACCTATGTCGCCGATGCTAAGGAGAGCAATATGGGTAGCAGATCACAGTACAGGCAGTAAATCCCTGGAGGCCAATTATCAGCGGTGTAAGTTCACTCACTCATTCATCGGAAGCTGCTCGGGCCCCTTGATAATCCTCGGGCGATGAACGACTGGTATGGTACTCAACAAACCGAAACGGCTTCCAAGCAGTCTTGAAGAAGACAGTGCACGCACACACACAAAAAAAAAGAAAATACGTGTTTATCCTTGCATTAACTGTGTTGTTCTTTCCGACGTCCTTTTTCTCGTTATACTATAACACTCTCCGCCTCTCTCTCGCCCCTTTTTCGACGACTTCGCCCCCTTCAGTGATTTTTTTTTTTTAAATATCTCTTTCCAACTCTCTCTCTTGTTTCTTTTCTCATTCAGTAAAAAGTAAGAGAAATGCAAAAGGGGGGTCGGTAGCGTTTTTGCTTATCCACCGTTCCGCGGCGTTCGTTCAACAACATCGCAAATCGCCGTACGCCCCTCCCCCCGAAAGTTTACGAAAAACGCCGCGGGTAGTATGTTTACGTTGCCGTACGCCTCTACAAGCGCAGCTCCGCGCACGGCGGGCCAACAGATGGGCTGTGCGTTGTCTCCACGCGGCCGTGGTCGTGTGTAGATAATACTTGTTTCCGCTTGGCCAAACTGCCTCTGCCGCTCTTCAGTCGAACAGTCAGCGTCGCTGACGATCGTTTCACCACTTTGATACGGTCGTTGTAAGAATGTTCCCACACGCAGGGATATATTTCTGATTATCCTTTTAGCCCGAATCCATTCTGAGAGTAAACATTGTTACACTTTGTTGAGAGTGTGTATTAAAAAACATGAAACTTGTCCTTCAAATCTCAGGATAGTTTTATAAAGATTTTTCTTTAAAAATAAAATTATTCCTGCACAAAAACGTGTAATCTTTTATAAGAGGAGATAATTTTAACTTTATAATGACAAAGAAATAAACTGGAAAGCCTGCAGTCGTGCACATTATTTCATTTGCAAATCCAAAAATAGAATCTAGAGAGGCCGATGATCGCTTCTCTGCCCCTCTGTCCCCATGGCTGACGAGCGGCTTTTTACGTTACCAGGTTGGCATATACCCCATATACCCCAGGAGCCCGGACTTCCAAGGACATAAAGGGTCCCGCATCTCATAAGGATCCTTGATCCTCTTGTCATTTTCCCGTCACACAACGATCCTCGCACCATGTTGGTTCGTTCATGTCCAGATAGAAAGTCTTCAAAGATCGTATGCATAATCCGTGTGTTAATTAACGTACTGTGTTAACTACAGTGAACACCATTAATATTTTGGAAGTTTCCTGTGGTTACCGCTGTGCGTTAACTAACGTAAGGATTATGCATACGGCCACAGATCTATTCCAATGAGGATTGTTCTGTCACTTGCCTAACCACCAATGGCCGTATGCACAGTCCCTACGTCAGTTAATGTAATGCGATAACCTCGGGGAAACCCCCAAGACTTTGGTAGTGGTCTCTCACTGTGGTTACAGCAATAGGTTAACTAACGTGTAACCGGGTGGCAAGGTATACGAGTATTATAGTATTCATTCTCTTATATTTAAGGGGGAGGAAGGTGAGCTTAGTCTGATAAATTTTCTGATGTTAGGTAATTTTTTTCGATGTCACATAAATTATTTTAAGAAAGTGTGTCACTAGGCATTACCAAATTACTGTGAATGATCAATTTTGAGAAGATTGGCCGAAATAACCTACACTATGAATTTCTGTCCCTGCCGGGGATCGAACCAGGTTCTCTCAGCTTGTAAGTCTGAACGTGTTACCACTACACTACAGGGACACAAACTTTACAGCAATTTAATTCTTAAATACCTACTGCCTGAATCGGTCCCTAACTTCCACGTGCGAACTTAGTGTTCACCCGTGACCTTAACACACTTCCGGACTGTTCACAAACATATGGATTATGCATACGGCCACATATTAATAAACTTTTAGTAAATTACAGTGAATCAAATGAATGGGCTGACCATTCATGCAAAAATTAAGTTTGTTATCCCAGATTTTGTCCTGGCAGTAGAGCTTGTGCTAAAGGTGAGCTGAGTTTTCATTTCCAACTCTCTTTTGGCTTACACAAAATGGCGTCCTAGTAAGCTCGGCTTGTGTTGTAAGCGAATAGGACCTTTATAGATATCTTTGTCACTAATTAAGTTATATTGCCCTTCTTTGTTATTGTTTGATCTGTTCATTTATCTGTCCGTTTGTCTGCTTATGTACTGTGCAAAGGTTGCTATATTTTCATATTTTGTAACATTGTTACAATGGAAATAAATTTGTGAAATTTAATAATCTGAATTTAATATTGTTCCATGTGTGTGTGTTTGTATATGGACGGATGTGTGTGTTTGTGTTTGTGTATGCGTGTGTTTGTGTCTGTGCGTGTGTGCGTGTGTTTTTGTGTATGCGTGTATTTGTGTGAGTTCTCTCTCTCTGTCTGTCTGTGTGTGTGTGTGTGTGTGTGTGTGTGTGTGTGTGTGTGTGCGTGTGCGTGTGTGTGTGTGTGAAAGGTTCTCCTGAATCCTGACAGTCAGAATGTTGTTACTGTGTGATTTTCAAGTGTCTGTGACGATATACCGTTAGCGCTCTGAATATCAGCCGCAACGTTTCTATTTAAAGTTTTGTTTCCTTCAAAAAACTTACAGCACGCAGTGATAACACTGTCAACGCCTCAGTCAACACTTAAAGATCTCGCCAGTGAAATGTCTCGCCTCGAGAAGTCTCAGGCTGTCTTTCGCCTGTCATCAAGTTTCATCTTATTCGTGTTTTCACAATCTCCTATACGGAAATGACTGCATACCTCACCTAGAGACCGATAAACAGTGGTTGCAACTTGATACCTCAAGGCGTCGTCATATCAACTTGTTTACTTTTTTTGGATAGGTTGGCATCTCCTCTCTTTCTCCGCTTCATATGACGTAAATGCCTTGAAAAAGCATTCAATTCACATTTTCCCAACTGTAAAATGGGTACCTGGCTATAGGAAGTGGAAGGTATTGTCATAATGCTAGTGATCAGCGCCCATGAATGGCCACGGCATTGTATGCTCCCTAGGGAGAAGAGAAAGTTTTAGGGTGAGTAGATCTGCTGGCATAATAATAATCAGAAGTCGAGTGAGCGGGCTGTAGCTGGATACACGACCTTTAAACCTTATTATAAACGTTATTAATAATATTATTTGACTGATACGTCCCTGAAGTAACATTCCTGTGTTGTATTTTATGCATCAGTACATCATATTTGCGATACTAATAAACTACTCCTACGTACAGACTTATGAGCTCGTGGAAATTTTACGGCAGATCAGGAGCTTGAAAAACAGTCATGACATAGCTGAAGAGACTGATAGGCTGTGTCCTAACCTGTGGTAGAACGTCATAGGTCAGGAGCCTGATGTACTCGAAAGAGAAACACTCTAGTTGAAACGATCCAGTCCCGAGACCGTCACTTCCTGTATCATTTTTATTCTCACGAACTCGAACACTTCACAAGCTCGAAGTGATGAATTCGCCTGATGAAAAAGTAGATTCATGAGGGTCTATGGTTCATCTTCTCAGCTCTTCATTTGTAAAATGCCCATCAGAGCCAAACGTCCCATCTCACAGGCCATGTTTTGACGGGGCGCCAGCAAAGCTAGCCCCAGACAGAAGCACCGTGATGATACGGCTAAGCTGTCCAGGTACAGGTGCAGTGCAGGTGGGCGGTGCAGGTGCGATTCAAGCTGGCCGTCCACACGAGTTTGTGCAGGATTCGAATCTGAATCTGCGGATCCACGATTCCTGCTGCTTGTTGTGGGATCTCGAGATTTGTTGAGGAAATCGAATCCTGGAGTAAAAAGGTCGCACGCGAGTCTACTGATGAGTCTACGATTTAAACTAGAGAATTATATTTTATATTCTCACAAAAAGTAAATTGTTAGACTGTGAACAAAGTACGGTTATCTTTATATTTTCTTCTTATTGCTTTTACAAGCTAGATGCCATCCTAGCACAGGGATTATGACGTTAACCAGCAGAATGAAGTAGAGTTTATGTTTCTTATTCCTCTTTTAATAACAACTTACTGTGGTATGAAATTCACCCACTCACTTTGACTTATATAAATTCACAATAACTGACAATGCCGTTTTGCAGTGCCCAACTTGTAGGTCGCACAACAATGCACAATAACATACAATCATTGTTGATTACAGGACTACATGCATGCAGGATTCGGATTCGCAGGACGTCTATGTTGCCGTAATCTTCCCAGCCATAACTGGTCGTACCGGATATTGGGCAGGTCTGTAGCGAGATTAGACTAGATATTCAAAACACACTGCTAATTACCTGTGTCCAGATTGATCGGCTTATCCTATATCGACGGCTGAGCGCAAGAAGTGACTATCTCCACTTTTCTTAGTTTTGAGAAAATCGCAGTTGAAATTTTGGTGATCATTAAATTTGCATGAAAAGTTTATATTATATCAAATCCTTCAGACTTGTTATAGGTTTTCGCATGCTGAACATCATCAACTGTTCAAACTCAACTTCGTGTGTGCCGTTTTATAATAAACTGGTGAAAATGGAGATAGTCAATTCTTGCACTAACTGTTTTTCAAGCCACAAGTGCACTTAATCACTTATGTGGACATAGTCACTTCTTGCACTACGTGTTTTGTAGTGACATAACTCAGCGTATTAACTTTTGTGGATATAGGCATCTTTTATTTCCAGAGAGATATTCGTTACGACTTGTTGTAGTCTTCGTCGCTGTGGACGCACAAAAGTTTTATTGTAACATACGCCAAGCTGCCATTGCAGTTGTGTTACGGAAAAATACAAACTTTTGAATACATCATTCCTTTTATAAGTTTGAGAACAAAACAGGAGAACAAAAACAAAAGCAAACCTGGATTCAGCCAACAACTCATAAATTTAACGAAACTGAAATTTCCATTGCAATGAAAAATATAATTCGTGACAGAACAATGTAACAAAATTGAGTTGGTAACAAGGTCTGTTTAAAAATCTAAAAACATCAACTGCTTTCATTATCTCAAGTACATAATAAAATTGAGATCAGTGTTCAAGAAAAGTCAAAAACTCCTGGGTAAAGATTAAGTGCCAGAGATAGTTGTAATAAACCATCCATGGCCACTTCCAAGCTCTGATTGGACACTTCTGTGTTGTCAGCTCCTCGTCCGTGTCGTCAGCTGCTGGTTCTGGTGCAAGGTCTCTGACAATTTCTGAACTTGGGATGCTCTCATACCAAGCATTAAACTCTCTTGGTGTTACAAGTTGTTTGCACAATTTGAGCAAATCAGATTTCATGGCTTGTGAAATTGGCAGTGTCTTGCTGTAGGCAGGTTTCAGAGGAAGATCTTGAACAGTGACAGGTTTTCCGCGCCCACGAATGTTGATCTTTTTGAAATGCTCGTCATAGCCATACCTATACAGCAGTGTGTTTGGTTCATACTGGAATGACTTCACATGCAGCCAATTTACTGTGTCACCATTTTCATCTTTATTCCTGTTTTTTTATCAGTTTGTCAACAAGAGTTTTAAGATCAACAAACTGGGAATGGTCCACGATTTTCACTCGGTATGGATTTTTCGCCGAGATGAGACAAAAATGTTTTTCCAATCATTCATTGTTCAATAGCAGCGTGCATGCTGTCAACCTCCATCATAGAATGTCCCCTTTCAAGAAAATTGTGAGTTATAACGTTCACATTGTTGCTTTCGTCCTGCACAAATCGCAGCCTCATAGAAGCCATCTGTTGGTTGCGGTTCTGACCCGAGCATGTGTCAGAAAATAAAGACACTTCTTCGACTGTTGGTGGCAACTGCTTGAGCCATTTAAGCAAACATGTGGCAATTTCAACGCTCCCTCTCTTGCCCTGCGTCTCTGCCCAGGAGAAGCAGTATCCATTGTTAGGGTTTTTATCCTCCCAAATGGTAAGACTGTAAACACAGAGTTTACGTGCATAATATGTCAAAGAGACATTGCTTGAAGGAAGCTGTAGAACGCTTTGTAAGTCAAAAGATGCAGACATAAAAGTGTCCTCCTCATTTAATCTGTTTGTCTTTTTCTTTTGCCTTCATCGAGTCTCCATACATTTGTAGATGCACAAGGTGTTCTTCCTTTCTCTCATTCTGCTCCTGCGGTGTCAGCTGCTTAAACTGATGGCAGCTGGCACAAATGTCTTTTCTTGGCTTGAAAAATGACAAGTTGAACTCCTCATTGAATACTTGTCGATACACAAATTCACTTGGTGACTCAATCCCTGCCGTGTCACACTTCTCCTTAAAGAGATGGTACATCTTCGATAGAGACAGGTTGGCATCAAGATACTTTCTTATGGTGCTTTTCCTTGTGTAATGGCTTTCTATGCATGGAAACGAGCTAATGTGATCTCTTATGACTTGTTTTGTTCTTTCTGGTGTTTTGTTCCAGGCTTGATGAATACCACGCCCGTCTGTCCCTGTGAAAACGCCACTTTCATTCCTTTTAAGGAGAGCGTTATCTACGGGGCCATGACTGATGTTTAACGTGGAGAGAAAAAACTTTTTGCAGACACGCTGCTTTGAGCCTTCTTTTGAAAAGTAATTTGCCTTTGATAAAGACCGCTTTCTCTTTCTCTGGTCTTCATCTGCTCGAGTGCGCTTAGCATTGCTGGCCATGACATTTGCAATTATATACTGTTTCTTCATACTGAAATCTTCAATGGACCAATACTCTTGGTTAAGTCTCACCCTATCTTCTTCCGTGAATTTTGTTGTACATTTATATTTGCATTTGCTGCAATCAACTGCTGTTGGATGTTTTTTGTTCTTAACATTTCCTGTTAAATCGGTATGCTCCATTCCCCTGCTGTTTAGAGTTTTCCTAACATTTCTTTTCCATTCTGTGTCATTTCGTTTGCGTTTGCGCATACCACTAGCTCTCTTTGTGAGTTCCATTGGTGGCGGTCGAATTCCCGTGGTTTCTATCTCTGGTTGGCGTTCTCTCAGCCCTTCTTCAAGTTCCTGTTCAGTATCCTCCTTGTCCATGTTGCTGCTACCATGGAAAGCTTTTCTCCTTCTTTTCCTCCGTTTCTTGGGCTCAATATAATAAGTAATATTAACTTTTACTTACCAGCTAAATAGCGCCGGGCTGCATGTGTCGGCGCCATATTGGTTTCATCGGGCATGCGAACAAAAGTACTCGAATACGCATAAAAGTAAAACAAAAACTAAGTGAGCCTATCTCCCCATCAGTGCAAGAATTGACTATGTGCAATGTAAACATAGTCTTTTCAACGGTGCTGTCAATTATATTGAGTGCAAGAACTGACTATATCCATTTAGTCATTTCTTGCACGAAAAGTTCTGGGAAAATTGGAGATAGTCAAAAAAGAAATGGTAATAACTCGGCAACCAATAAAGATACGGCTTTGATATTTATACCAGTGAAAAACCGGCTAAAAATAACCCAACCTATGTCGATAACTCCAATTTGACCAAAAGTGGAGATAGTCACTTCTTGCGCTCAGCCGTCGATATTGCTATGTGTCTTAATTGAAATACACATTGTTTGTTTTAATACCCAGAGTGTCTACACATGTCCAGTTCACTGTATCATTATACCTGACTGACTTGCTGACCTACTTATATGATTTATCACTGTTGAATATTTCCCTTCAATACAGTAATGTAAACCATTGTACATGGTTCCAGCTGGTTTGATTGAGAGTTATTTACATTTGATTATAAGTTGCTGATGCTGAGAAACTCATAAACAGTGTGCTTGTGGACTGAATGAATATCCAGTGAGTAATTTTGTTGATAACACTGTGTAACTTGTATTAGTAATAATATCGAGATGTAACAATTTTTTATAGTTCTTATCAAAATGTTGATAAAATAATAATAATAATAGTAAAACATAATATTCTGTCAAAACCCAACAGACCAAGATAGTTGACAGTAGGTAGGGAGAGCTGATGTCAGGGTTAATGTTATTGTGTAAATTTTCAAAATCTCAGTTTGGATAACAACGTCAGCAAGAATTGAACTGGTGAACAGTAAAGGAACTCCTAAATTTTAATTCTAGAATGTTCCTGTCACTGTTTGATCCTGGCTAGGATAATCGTGTTAGTCGTTTGTGAGCATCAAGTTATGTCCCTTGGAAGGAAGTGTCCTATAAAAACTGGTTGGTAATGAGAGTATGGTGATATTCGTTTAGTTTAAAGACATCTAACCACAGATCAAAGTCGTAAACTATGTTTCTTGGAGTGACAGAGAGAAGTAGTTGGTGGAGAGATAGAGGGATGACAGTGCTCTTTCTGCTCTTGAGATATTTCATTCGTTTCATCCATGGTTGTCTGAACCAACTAGAAGAAGAAGAGATATATATTATTTTTGTGATAATCTTTCAGCATCCATATTTTACTTACCAACCAGTTTTCACCTGTAATTGACATGTAACACATGGTATTAATGACATACATTTCTAATTCTATATTATGCTTTTTCTTGCAACATGTTTTTGCCCTTTGTTTAATTTCAGTTTTGTGATTTCAATTTCTTCTATTTCATGCAGACATTTTCACGCTTATGATGTCGATATTTTGTTACAGTAATACTTTTAAGACTTCTTTGAAATTCATATTCCATTTGTCATACGTTTGCTGTGTCACCTTTTTGATGATAAATATTGGGGAAATGATTAATTGTCTACAAGTCACTGAGTTATTGATTTATGGATACTCTCGAACACACTTATTACGAAACACAACAAGAGAGATATTGCGTCACAAAGAATTCATTATGACGCACTGTGATTGGTTAACATGTCTCTGTCTAGTTTTGTGGCAAGTCAAGGAACATAGATCAGTTGTGTGACGGATTTACATGTTCAAGAGAAAGTATTGATTGATCCGACAAAAATGTGGAGATTTGGGACAAAGTTGGTTTGTTTTCCAGCGATCCTTTTTACTGTATTTACAATAGGTACAATGTTCACTGAGCCTGGTGAAATAATCTTTTTAAGATGAGATTTGTAAAATGTTGAACAATAGCACTAGTTTCTACTATAGTGTTTTCGTAATAAATGTTTTCGAGTGTACTACATAGAGACATGTTCAGTGGTGTTCTTAGATGTTTAATGAAGTCATTCTGCTATTCTTATAATTTGTTTTGATATAAACTGAATACAAAACAGTGGAAGTCTATTAAACCGATATCGCTCTTTTATAGTGTCTAAATGGAGTGCTGAGTTGCGATGCGTGGACATCGATAACAGACGGTGTTTATTTTCAAATTCAGTGGCCATGTACATAATTTTTACTTTAATTGACATATTGCGTTAATTACAGTAAACATTACTAGTGGTCTGGGAGTTTCCCGTGGTTACAGCAGTGCGTTAACTAACGTAAAGATAATACATACGTTTAATGATATGCAACGGAGAGTTGTGGCAAAGATATGCGTGTACAATATTGTGATTTATTGATGTTAGGATCATGTTGCTCGTGACGAGCAAGATATTTTAATTTTCTCTAATCAAGTGTGTGCGCTTTGATCGTAACGTCAGGAAATGCCAAATACTCGTGCGTTTCCCGGTCATAATCCAAACATTAAATAAAATCTCTCAAATATTGACACTTTATCAATGTAGAGAAATCTGGAGAGTGCGTTGTGCGTAAAATGGAAATATCATTAACGAATGACGTCATTGAGTGAAGAGTTCTTGTATGAAGCCAAAGAATCTGTAGTCTATCTCTGATGATTAGAAAAAAATAACAACAAGAAAACACCGGATAATGTGTATAATTTCACAAGACAACGTAAACAATATATGACACTGTGTTCAAATACGCCAGTATAAAGTGACTACTTTAAATTGCTTTAAGAGGATGACATTACACGTATTCTCTACACAGCCGTCATCTTTGAAATGAGATACGAGGGTACTTTACTACATACCGTTTTATGTCAGAGAACACACGTACACACACTAGCAGTTATATTTGTGATAGGCACTGATTTGTTTCAAGCGGTCACTTTGAAAATACAAGATCAGGCCGGGTGGGCCAAAGTTTTCAACTATTTTTCTCTTTTAAATCTTATTAATGTATAAGGGGGAGTGAGCTTACAAAGAGTATGGAAAACTTTAAAGATCTTTCTAGAAAAGCGTTTTTTTAAATTTTGTTATGTGTGTGTGTGTGTGTGTGTGTGTGTGTTGGATGGTGATTTTGGAGGAGAAGAAGGAAAAATGAATGCCATAGAGATACAATATGGCAGACCTAGGGTACATAATATTATTACGATGTTGCTATTTCNGTTTTATATAAATATTTATTATTTAATACTATCAATGTATTTGATATTTGCTTGTGACCAGAGACCTGCAATTCATTATGTCAGTTTGTTACTATACAGGCTATGCACACTTTCTGAGTTGTCTCCTGAACTCAAAGTCTCTCTGTCCATCCAGGCCAATACATGTATCATTAGTCAGGTCATTCTCTGTCTCATAATTTAACCTCAACAAAATCATAGCATGACCACGGACATTTTGAGCTAAATTGTCATTGTGAACATACCCTCTCCCCACCCCCCCCCC
>JAWQUT010000759.1:205176-215396 GCA_033807755.1 Ellobium chinense
CTTACCTTATATCGGGGGGAGGGGGCGGGGAAGGGAAGACTTTGAATTTGCGTTGAACACATTGTTCCAGCCAAAATGTGACGCATTTTTTCAGTTCGGTGGTTAAGTCGCTGCCAAGCGGAAATTTCGAGAATTTAAGTTGATTGTCAAAACTTAGATTTGTGATATTCGTTAACTCTGATATCTTATGTAGTTGCTGAATAAATATTAAAGACGTATTTTATGTCTAAATACGTTGCATGTAATGTTATTTCAGGAGCTTGTTTAAAACTCATTACATAACCTTTTATGTCGTTGCATTTATTCGTTTCTTTATTTTCTCTATTAGGCGTGGTTTAAGTACAGTCCACGGTTATTATCCGAAGTCTGTAGCTTATCTAGAAATGTCTTTATCTAAGAAAAGAACTAGCCTACCCAACCCCACCCGCTCCTTTCCCAGAAAATTGCTTAAAATCTTTGTCAGCCATTTTTTTGTCAAAACTTACTTCCCCTTACCATCCAGCATTGAGTGCACATATTAACTCTGTCGTCATTGGAGTGAAGATATCAAATTCAAGGTATTTTAAAAAGCTTTTTCACTGATATGCATAACTGAATACTCCAGGGTGCGACTTAATCACCGATTCTAGGAAATGGGTCACAAATATCAAATTGCGACCCCCGAGAACCTTCAACAGTGATTGCTAGGGAAATTTACAGTCCTTTAGTTGTTGGGCCTACTATCAAACAAAAAAATTAAGGCCTATAACTTTATGATATACCGGTAGATTAGGTTTTTTCCCCTTCAAATTACAGACGTATAGCTTGTACTTTAATATAATGAATCACAAATTGCTTTGTATATTAGCATATTGACAACCAGACTAACAATGAGGTATTTTCGGAGAATGTAAACTTTGGATTTACATCACGTGATCAAGGTATCTCATCAACCCTATAGACCTTCCTGTGACCATCGACTGACGTTACAACAGTGAGTGATTATATGATTTTAATGACCACTTGAAAATGTGAACTGGACTTTTTTCTTCCTTACTGGTTTGTACTAAAATTTACATCACTGGAATTGCGAGAACGCTGGTCACGTGATTCGGTCATATTTATAGATTTTGCATTTTCCTAGGAAACCTCATAAGTGTGAATCCTCTGAGCCGACATTCTTACAGACATGGGTTCACTAATTACAGCTGGACTGATTCCTTATGTTATTTTATTTCTAAACTAACTAGCAAATATAGCATGCACTATTCAGAGTTCATATTACTCTATATTGTTTTACTAATTATTTTATTAATCAAGATTTCACTTTCATTACTAGATCTAGTAGAATTGGGAAGGAAACTTTATCATAATTGGATAACTTCGAGTTGTAGTTGACAGCGTATGACGAAAACAGAAACCTACAAATCCCAAGTGTGATCTAAACATTTAGGCCTACATATAGGAACCCCTTGTGAGTTCATAATACTCTCCCCTGTACCCCATTATAGAAGGACCGCTGAGCCCAAACATAATTCTGTCACAGAAAGGCCCTTCATAATAATATATGAATCCACACTTGCTGTTGAATTGGGTTGATTTACTGACTATAACATTCACCTGCATAATATCGGATTACAAACAAGCTATTAGACACATAGGTATTTCTTATATACAATGAAGAAACATGCCTGGCTTAGACAAACTCTGACGCTGAAAGTTCTCATACTGTTTTTACACATTGTATTAGACATGTTTGTTTACATACTGGGAGGTCATCACGATCTATTATTAGCAACATGAATTTAGTTTTACAGCTGCCTGATAGGATTATGTACTTCAGTTTAGAGAATCCCATCAAAACCTGGCCAGTGGATCCCGTTGTTATTTGATATCATGTGAACAGTTCTAGAAACAAACACTTCTAGATTGTATGCAAACACGTCTCAGAAAGTGTAACAACCGTTGGTGGTGAAGTCTTTTTTTTTCTTTCTTCCCAATGTCTTTTTATTACAAATGACATGTTCCTAATCTGATTTGCAGGTAGATGGACATGGGAAAAAAAGGAAGAAGAAAGAAGGACATTTATGGAAAAAGGTGTGGTTCAACTGACCNGAGGGGGAAGGGAGCGGGTCTTTCTGTGTTGCCACAAAACGGCTAGGGATCCAGTTTGAGGATTGAAAAAGGGGGTGGGGAAGAGGGGGAGGGGAGGGGGATGGGATTTCTGTGATGTCATATCTATTGTTGACAAGTTTAGACCCAAGTTTCTGAAGTAATAAATAGTAAGATCAGGAGTAATATTCTCAATATGTCTATGCTTTAATTTTGAGAAACCCGACTGAGTTTTGTCTGTGAAATAATGGCAGTAAAGTCATTTTCCAAACTCACAGCTATGTTGACAATGACAACATAACAGAAAGAAGTAGAAACTTACAGACTCTGTATTTGAAACCATGTTTACAGTGAGGGCTTGACATTTTCATGTTTCCCTTTTTCGCGGACCAAAATAATCATCATTGTATGATAAGTAAGACAATATACTGAAAGCTATAAATAACTCTCATGTCGAAACTTTGACATACTATTTAAAACAAATGATTCTATGATTATAATAATGTTAAACCAATTACTAAACGGTGTGTTGTGAGAAACGCCGCTCATTGATGAAAGAAATACTGGAATGAACAAAGTTGATCAAGACATTTGATATTTAGCTCCCTTTTCTCCTCCCAGCATTCCTGAATTCCAAAGTTGTTGCCGGCGAACGTGATTTCCCAAATCCTTATAAAGCCCATATAATGTAGTTTTCCTTCCATGTTGTAATACACAGTACATACTATAGTTTACTGAAACACCTTAAGAACATAAGTATATTCATATGTCTGGCACTAGCTGTGAAACAGTGAATAACTTGACAGCATTGGATCAAAACAACAACAACAAGAACAACAACAACAAGAACAACAACAACAACAACAACAACAACAACCTAGTCTTCCAGTATATTAAGGGAAAGGGTTATTCCACACTGTGACACTCGTTGAAAACTGGGATGGTTTCCTCGCATACACTTACTGGCGATCTGATATCATCATGTATTGACTTTTGTTTTAACCACATAATATTAAACCTAAGCCATTCTGTGTGAGAGAAATTAGACAAAATTAAACTAAATGTCGCTTGCCTTTCCTCCCACTTTCGCCCAGTCACCGTGTTAGAAGAACCTTGATTTGTGATTTGACGCTCGAAAAGAGCCTGAATTTTAATATTTTGTACCGCCCTTGTTAATGTTTACATGGTTGTGTCCCTTGACAGGGTACTTAAGATTAAAGCAAAATATTGTAAGGTTAGTAATTAAAGTGTTAAAACCGTTCTCAGGCAGCCAAGGGTTAAAACCACTCCTTTTAATGGTGAAAGCTGGGATGGTCCTTTGTGCACTCAATCAATGAAGAATGGATGACTTCATATTCACTAACTAAGCTTACATGTACAGTTGTACATGCTCTTACAAAACGCTATATTCGCATAATTATTCAATCTTATTTTAACACAGTGTATAATGTTTTAAAAAAGAGTGGGCAGTTATTAATGGCGTTCAGTAGACGAACTGTGACATACTAGTAATGTATGAATACTGCTATGAAAGCTCACTGGTTGGAACATTCACTATTTGTCCCAGATAAGCCAGCAAAAGCCCGGTGTATATACAAGGGGTTTCAACGGATTTACCAAAATCTACCTATCAAATTATAATAATATCATATGTTGATATGCAACGTTGTATTCCACATGAAATATGTTAAAAAGGAAACGAAATTTTGTGTAGTTTTTTTACTGGCATGACGCGATCTACTTTATTGTGAAATTGTCACATAATCAATTTTATTATTTTTTTTGGCTTCAGTACCGGACATAGATTGTGAACACGGTGATATGAACATTTGCATTTAACATAATTTATGGAGTACGTCGTTTAGGTCAACACAGAGGATATTGGATGGAAACATGTTGTATTTACTGTCAACTTGATGGTATTTTGGACAAGAATAAACTCACATCAGTTTTTAATTCAGTCTTGAAATGTCTGCATAGTTGTCTGTTTCTGTTCACAGCCACCATTTGTTTTGATTGTTTCTCTTTGTTGTTTACTTTGTTGCTCTTCTGGTATTCCTTCCTCCTCTTTGTTTTCTTCCATTTCTTGTGTGTAGAGTTTTTGATCTTGTGGCTGATGTCCCTGATGTATCTGCTGTTGTGGATTACTGTTTGTGTTATTGTTGTTGTTTTTGTTGTCATTTTGACTGGTTTGGTTTGGGTTGATGTTGGTGACAAGAATGGAGAGGAGACGCCAGACTAAGAACGGGAAAATATGAATGTATGGATAAAAGTGTTTACGATACACGTACACGATCATGTTGGTGCGTTTATTGTGAACATATCGGTACACATTTCCTCAGTGTTCATAAAATCATATTTCTAAAAGTTGATCGTCTGGATATTGTTTCCTGGTGAAGTCAAACTTTTTAAAGAACATTGGATTTTTTCATACTGTATCAAACACATTCCATGAGAATTCTGCTTGTGGACACGTCGGAAAAGTGAGTTATCGTTTCTTACAAGATATTGGTGAGACACAGCTGGTAGTGACACATTCTGTAGTGAGTTATCGTTTCTTACAAGATATTGGGGAGACACAGCTGGTAGTGACACTTTCTGTAGTGAGTTATCGTTTCTTACAAGATATTGGTGAGACACAGCTGGTAGTGACACTTTCTGTATTGTAAAAGATAATAAAATGTGTTTGTTAGGTTTTGTTGTCCTTCACGCATAGTGTCCTAGGCCAGTATTATAATGCAAAATTATTATTTGAAGGAAACATTATATTATGATATTTCTTTCACCCTTTATTTACAAGTTTAGTTACTTTTTGAATTATTCTGAACACAAAGATGTGTCAAGGGGCACAGGTCTTTCAAAATCAACAAATGGGTCATAAGAAATAGTTTCATTTTTCTCTTTATCCTTTATTAGACAGACAGACAGACACAGACATACACAGACACACAGACACACAGACACACACATACACACACACACACACACACACACACACACACACACACACACACACACACACACAGAAAGACCTGGGCCCTTCCAGCAAATCTCACCCTTTCTGTCCCAATACAAACAGTGTCAAGGAAAACAATGATTTTGACAAGTTGATGAGAGCATAGAAGACATCCACTTTACATTAGAATTAACATATAGTTGACATTATCTCAGCTGTACCTGATGTACAGATTCATAACTACCAAAAGCTACTAATGTTTCACATGGTAATCCACTATTATAGCTAAGAATATTTCCATCCTTCTCAGTGACTCTATCTACCACTTAATCCCGGGCTATATGAACGAGGAAGTAACTACACTACACACCATATGAGTCTGAAAAAAATCTGGATATTTAGCTCCATCTGAAAGGAATTGATCTTTCATTCCCTGTCTGATAGTCTTCATGATCTCAGTAGCAAATACTGTAGTAACTAGTACACATTATGTTCGAAACATGTCCAGCGGTTTAGAGTGTTTTCAATGTTCTGCTGGGTTTACATCAGAATGCCAAGCATTATAATGAAAAACGGACGGTCTGAGATGTGCTTCTTACAAGATAACGGAAAACCAAAACCAGCCTGTCTTCTACAAATGTTGATAATAATGATCAAGACAAGTTAACATTCGCCCTGCCGCTGTTTGGTGTTTCGGTCCGACTAGTGAAGGAAAACAACCTGTATCAATCAAATAATCTTTTTTATATATGCATAGTTCTTTCCCTTAGTAAACAGTTTAAGTTCAGGTTTGTGACACCTAATTAGAAGGGCAAATCACTCATAGTGTACAACCCAATTAATATATAAAATCCCCCTTTTTTTGGGATGTGTTAGGGTGTAGAAATGTGTAAAATGATCTGTGATCTAAATAAACCATCCAATTTTAAAGTTTCAGGTACAATTTGAGCCTTCTAGATAAAAAAAAAAATGTGTAGGCCTATGTATTCGCACGCGGTCAAAACTAGCCAAATGAAAAATTGGGGACCAAATCAGAATTTGAGGTGACCTTTTTCAAAAGACATTTGTGAAAAATTTTGGGCGTTGACCCCCCTTTTTCTTCCCGTTAAAAGATCGGGCAAAAGAAGTACTTTAACCTCCATGGAAGAAATTTCCCCAAATCACAGTGGTATATTTAGAATAACACAAAATGTTAACAACAACAACATTACCAGCCTCCTGAAAAGCAGCAGCAGCAAAAACAAAAACAGGAACCAGGGCACGGACAACAACCACAGCCTTCCTTAAGTGAAAGAAATACCACAGCAACTAGTGAAATGTCTGCTATGAAAAGTTATCCAGATTTTCAAACTTTCAGAGCCATTCACGACACTGATAAACTCCGAAGCTATGTTTTCGACCTCGATTCTGCAGTCAAAGAAAGATTACTAAATGAGGACCGAAATCAGAATTTCAATAGGGTCATCAAGGACAATTTTGAAGGGAAAAAGAGCCTGATTGTTCAGACTGACGATTTAGTTGTTGAATGTGACCTCGACAAATTCCAACTGCACCGCATGTTTGTAACGGATGCTGCCTGCAGACCTTACGAGTTAATGAGACTGAGACACTTGAACTTTTTTGAACCTGTTGATCCTGATGATATATTAAATGAATCAGCTCTGGTTGCTCTCTGTGTGAACTATATTCTGAGACTTGTAGGGAGGTTGCTGAAGCCGAGATACCGTAGAAATAGTACTTGAATGTCTTTGTAAACATCATGAATGGTTACATTCTCTATACATTTTACAGGCACCATCATCCTGGACACTTCTTTCTTTTTTTTTCTCTTTCTTTCTTTCTTTCTTTCTTTCTTTCTTTCTTTCTTTCTTTCTTTCTTTCTTTCCTTCGTTCCTTCTTTCTTTCTGTCAAGCAATGTATATTTTCCTGCTGTAATCTCTTCGATGTCCGTCTAGTTACTTAGTCAGCATATCAAAATTTAGCCTTTTTGTTTGCCATGATTCTCAACTCCTCCTCCACCAGTCTTTTCGTATCCTTACAGATGCTTCCACTTTTTCTCTCTTCACCCAAATATTCCGTAAATTTCATATGTTCTTTCGGTCCTCAAATAAAAAAGATGATTATATTCACTAGTTTATTAAAGTGCACAATACACATGAATATATCGCGTGTTCAGTTTTGCTCCACCAAGGTTCTATACCTACATAACCTTATTCCTATCTTTGACGTAGTCTAAATTGAGATATTTTGCTTCCCGCCGCAAATAATGAAATAAGAATGAATATAAAAATTTGACCCTTTTGAATGTTGATTACAGAGTTTATATGCCATTTGTTACGATACGTGCTTTATTTAAAGGATTTGATAATTATTACCTAGAAATTACGCACTATGCCATTCTGGTAAAAGTATAAAAACTCTATTTTGGGGTGAATTTTACCCCCCTCCCCCCCCTTTTTTTTCTTCCTCTCACCCCCACTCCACCCCACACACAGAAAATACGAATAACAGATTACTATCACCCTATTTTTACTCAAAGGTCATGAAGTACAACAGGCCACTGGCTACACGAGTAAGAACATTTTGTATCTATAAATTGTTGTGATAAAAATAATGCTTTCTAGAGACTGCCTTCCCCACCCCAACTTCAAGTCATATGAGACCACGAGGCAGTTTTTTCTTTCATGTGTTATCCCAGTGAGTAACTACTACTGGGTCACTAGGCCTTTATAATGAATAGACGATTATTGTTTGATTTATATTTTGATCCAGTTAGTTATAATTATGTCATGTGGCTTTCATAATAAATACAAGAAACACATGAGGAGCCCCATCCCTTTTTCTCTTCCAGGCAGAGACAATGTAAGAGACACACCAGTAATGTTTGCCCATTTATATGTGTAGCCTTACGGTATTGTATACTTTCTACGTATACACTGTCATTGTAATAGCTGTATTAACTGACTTTCGAGGTTTGTTTTGACTTGAATATGTAGTGTGGCACGTGTTATTTTGAACATACCAAACTAGGTCATGACTGCATCGTCGTTGATTTTTTCTTGAAAGGTAATTTCTTTTAAAAAGAGCTGCAGTAAGTGAATTTTAAATTGTCTAAGCTGGTGACATTTTTTCCTTTAAAATATGAGAGGATGTCATGGATTAGTTTATTAGATATGATGCGAAATGTGTACCTCACCAGAAATAATTACGGATCAAAAAAAAACCCCGGTAACTTCGTTGGCATTGAAATGAGAAAATTTGCAATGAGAAATTTGGAAAGACATGCAAAGGTATTATAATCAGAATTATTAAAGACCTGTTTATTCTATTTCTTGTTGAATTTTGTCAGATTTTATAACAAAATGTTAGAAGCTTTTTTTCCTCGTGTGATTTTCATCAAGTGTATCACTGTTGTCCTCAGCATCATCATCATCTTACCAGTGCAACATCATCACTTTGTTCGTTCACATAATACTGATCATCATTATATGATTTGTTATGGTTGTATTCAATGTCATGAAACATGTATTGTATTTGTATGTTATACTTAACAGACAAATAAAGTTGAGTTAAAAAAAAAAAATTATTATTCAAGTTCAGCGATGAAGGACCCCCGTACTATTAACAGTGCACTAAACTGGCCGTCCCCTCTCGTCAATCTAAACGATTCGTTCACTCGCTCACCAAGCCTTCCTTGCATGGTGAGTACTATCGACACATCAACACAGCAGGGAGACAATAACATGGTACAGGCAGCTGATGAAGCAAACAACACGCCTGATTATGAAAACACTGACAGCGTAACCCCTGTGTTAGAAGATAGCGGATTTGCTGCTGGGGTAACAGATTTATCCCAACCAGAAACATCCTGTGAAAGAAATATCACACAGCAGCAACATCATCAACAACAACAACAACAACAACAACAACAACAACAACAACAACAACAACAACAACAACAACAACAACAGCAACAACAACATTACCAGCCTCCTGAAAAGCAGCAGCAGCAAAAACAACAACAGGAACCAGGGCACGGACAACAACCACAGCCTTCCTTAAGTGAAAGAAATACCACTGCAACTAGTGAAATGTCTGCTAGGAAAAGTTATCCAGATTTTCAAACTTTCAGAGCCGTTCACGACACTGATAAACTCCGAAGCTATGTTTTCGACCTCGATTCTACAGTCAAAGAAAGATTACTAAATGAGGACCGAAATCAGAATTTCAATAGGGTCATTAAGGACAATTTTGAAGGGAAAACGAGCCTGATTGTTCAGACTGACGATTTAGTTGTTGAATGTGACCTCGACAAATTCCAACTGCACCGCTGGTTTGTAACGGATGCTGCCTGCAGACCTTACGAGTTAATGAGATTACGACACTTGAACTTTTTTGAACCTGTTGATCCTGATGATATATTAAATGAATCAGCTCTGGCTGATCTCTGTGTGACCTATATCCTGAGACTTGTTGGGAGGTTGCTGAAGCCGATATACCGTAGAAATAGTACCTGAATGTCTTTGTTAACATCATGAATGGTTACATCTTCCATACATTTTAAAGGCACCATCTCTTTCTTTCTTTCTTTCTTTCTTTCTTTCTTTCTTTCTTTCTTTCTTTTTCGTTCTTTCTATCTTTCTCTCTTTCTTCCTATTTTTCTTTCTCTCTTTCTTTCTTTCTATCTTTCTTTCTTTCTTTCTTTCTTTCTTTCTTTCTTTCTTTCTTTTTTTCTTTCTTTCTATCTTTCTCTCTTTCTTTCTTTCTTTCTTTCTTTCTTTCTTTCTTTCTTTCTTTCTTTCTGTCAAGTAATGTATATTTCCATCCGTAATCTCTTCGATGCCCGTCTAGTTACTTAGTCTGCATATCAAAATTTAGCCTTTTTGTTTGCCATGATTCTTAACTCCTCCTCCACAGTCTTTTTGTATCCTTACAAATGCTTCTACTTTTTCTCTCTTCACCCAACATTCCGTAAATTTGATATATTCTTTAAGTCCTCAAATAAAAAAGAAGATTGTATTCACTAGCTTATTAAATTGCACAATACACATGAATAAATCTCGTGTTCAGTTTTGCAGCACCAAGGTTCTATACCTACATAACCTTATTCCTATCTTTGACGTATACTGAGATATTTTGCTGCCTGCCACAAATAATGAAATAAGAATGAAGC
>JAWQUT010000760.1:42655-59209 GCA_033807755.1 Ellobium chinense
TAGTATAGAAATTGATGGATGTGACATGTGCTGCTGTTTTGTCCTCATATCCAGCAGATTGCAAAATAGCACTCTATATTTTATACGTTTTCAGTTTATAATTATTATATGTACGAGCATATGCCAATATTGAACATCAACATACATTGAAGAATATTTACAAATTATTCATTCGCACCTCATTTCGTACCATTGTCCGTCGCATATCAGTCTTTCCATTACTATAAATCGTGCCAGTCATTCGCGTTCACAACTCGACTGCCAACCACGTCCATCCTCACACAGCAACCAAATACTCTCTCTTTCTTTCTATCTACTTCTCTTCACAAGCTATTCGTCCGTACACGTTTTAATGTTTCCTAATCATTTACAATACACATCAGTACCTGTCACAGACATTCACCAGGAGATGTTTATAAGGTTAGTCCATACTTGTGTTTGGGCAGTTTCTTCCAAATTGACCAGAGCAGTTATTAATATTATGTGCGCAGACATGCAGGTAATATGACTACAGAAATGGTTGTAGAGTATTTCAAAGACTACCAAGATAAGCATACAAGATATTGTCAGAGTAAAATTCCATTGTTCACTCTCTGTATGAGTGTTACAGTTATGTGTGAGTATACACAACTAATCAGTATTTCTGCAACATGTCTGATTAGCTCCAGTATGTCACCTGCTTAAACGCAAAACCAGAGCAATAAACATCAATGTAAAGTAAACCTGTACGTATCATTTCTATTGGCATTGGCGAATAAATCGCTTTCCGTCTGATGGACTTCTCAAAAAATCGACATAGTTTCGCTCAAAACCCGTGACAGGTCTTTGACACCTATTGTTTTTTCTTCTTTTGGCCCACATTTTGCGTTATTCTAAATATACCACTGTGATTTGGGGAAATTTCTTCCATGGAGGTTAAAGTACTTCTTTTGCCCGATCTTTTAACGGGAAGAAAAAGGGGGGTCAACGCCCAAAATTTTTCACAAATGTCTTTTGAAANAAAAATTTTTCACAAGTGTCTTTTGAAAAAGATCACCTCAAATTTTGATTTGGTCCCCAACTTTTCATTTGGCTCGTTTTGACCGCGTGCGAATACATAGGTCTACACATTTTATTTTTTTTTTATCTAGAAGGCTCAAATTGTACCTGAAACTCTAAAATTGGATGCTTTTATTTAGATCACAGATCATTTTACATATTTCTACACCCTAACACCGGCTAGCAGGGTCCAAAAAAGGGGGATTTTATACATTAGCGGATTAACTGGATTGTACACAATGAGTCATTTGCCCTTCTAATAGGTATCACAAACCTGACAGGGAGACATCTGGATTGTGCGATAACACCGACATATACTTATGTAATGGAGCCGGAAAGAATCAGGGAAAACGATCACAGCAAACACCATAACTGTGAAAATATTGTTTCATACTATATTAGTGTATGTGATGTAACACTATACTGCCACCCTGGGAGACCATCGTGTAGGAAATGGCCGTCAGTGTATTATAATGACTTGAACTGAGTGTTATCACCGATGATTTTATCAAGACTAGATGTCATTTAAGCAGGTTCACACTCCACGCTTGTCAGAGCTGAAACATTTCATCGACGCTGGTGTAGAAAGGTGATAAGGTCCAAAAGATGAAAACTAGAATCAAGGTGGTATGATGGGTAATGGTAGGTCCGACGTGTTTGGGTGTGATGGTGGTGATACATTTTATAAGGCTTTATGTTAGGGTGTGAGGCTTAGGGAGAGAGTCAAGCACAATAGTTACATCTATAGAACGTAGTTCACTCCAAAGAAATTAAGAACACTTTAATTCTACACAGAATAGTAAGATTGTTTGTTGATTAAATCGAAAGTCCACACGCCAATCGTAAACATCAACAGTCAAAACGTAAATAATTGTCCCAAAAATGACTGCAAAAACGGTGCCTATGCGGTCCGTACTTAGAGGAAATTTGAATCGTCATATGTATATATCATGTCAAATCATATAATACTATATTATTCCAATAGAACAGTCTTTAGAGAGAGATTTAATATATCTGTTATGATTTGAGACTGGTGCTTCAACGTGAAAGTTCATAGTATCTGTTAGGTTTTTCAGGCTGCTGTTTTAATATGAAATGTAATATTATCTTTTATGATTTGAGAGTGATGTTTTAATATGAAAGTTTAAAATTATCTATTATGAGTTGAGACTGGTGTTTTAATATAAGAGTTAATATTATCTGTTACGAATTGAGACATTATTGTCCGATTTCGTTGATTCTACCAATTATTCCTTGTGTTGGAACACTTGCGTTGAGCTCCACTGCTCTGAACGGTTTGGAAATAGTCTGGAGGGGGATCAGCACCACCCACCTCCCCAAAGCGGTCACAGTATATGTTCACACCCATAACACAGTAAGGTCCATTGAAGGCAGATCCAGTGTGGATTGCACGGTTTTCTGCTCTTTGTCTTTCCTTCTTCCGTCTGACCACAGCGATGATAACTGCAGTGACAGCTATAATCAGGATAATGCCCATGACAAGGCCGACAATAAGTGGTATTTGGACATCGTCACCTGAAGACTGATTCGGATTTGTCTCCGCTTTAAATAGGGTCTGATTTGTCTCCCCTTTGGTGGAATGATTTGGTTCAGTAGATGCAAAATGTTGTTGATTTGTACTGGATTGCCGTGGACGTGGTGTGGTTGTGGTAGAAGGATCTGGTCTAGTTGACGGACTGAGTCTCGGGATTGTAGTGGGTTGTTCTCCGTGCGGAGAATCTGTCTTGGAGACATCTGGTTCGGAAGTTGAAATGGCCGTTGGAGTTGTTGAAGTGGTGGTGCTGGTGTATACGTGGTCGGGCGGGCTGTCCCCAGTGTGGGCTCTGCCTATATGATTAGTGAATGTCTCTCTGGCCGCACTGTCTACTTTCTGTGTAGTGGACTCTGATTTCTTATAGAGATGTGTTGTTTCTTCCATCACTGGTATGTCTACACTCTTTGTCGTTGTGGTAGAGAGATCTGGTCTTGTAGATAGATTGAGTCTCGGGCTTGTAGTGGGTTGTGTTTCATGTGGAGAATCTGTTTTGGAGACCTCAGAATGTGCTTCAGAAGTTGAAATGGCCGTTGGAGTTGTTGAAGTGGTGGTGCTAGTGTAGACGTGGTCGGGCGGGCTGTCCCCAGTGTGGGCTCTGCCTATAGGATTAGTGAATGTCTCTCTGGCCGTACTGTCGACTTTCTGTGTAGTGGACTCTGATTTCTTGTAGAGATGTGTTGTTTCTTCCATCACTGGTATGTCTACACTCTTTGTCGTTGTGGTAGAGAGATCTGGTCTTGTAGATAGATTGAGTCTCGGGCTTGTAGTGGGTTGTGTTTCATGTGGAGAATCTGTTTTGGAGACCTCAGAATGTGCTTCAGAAGTTGAAATGGCCGTTGGAGTTGTTGAAGTGGTGGTGCTAGTGTAGACGTGGTCGGGCGGGCTGTCCCCAGTGTGGTCTCTGCCTATATGATTAGTGAATGTCTCTCTGGCCGTACTGTCTACTTTCTGTGTAGTGGACTCTGATTTCTTATAGAGATGTGTTGTTTCTTCCATCACTGGTATGTCTACATTCTTTGTCGTTGTGGTAGAGAGATCTGGTCTAGTAGAAGGATTGAGTCTCGGACTTGTAGTGGGTTGTGTTTCATGTGGAGAATCTGTCTTGGAGACATCTGGTTCAGAAATTGAAATGACCGTTGGAATTGTTGAAGTGGTGGTGCTAGTGTATACGTGGTCGGGCGGGCTATCCGCAATGTGGGCTCTGCCTATAGGGTTAGTGAATGTCTCTTTGGCCGTACTGTCGACTTTCTGTGTAGTGGACTCTGATTTCTTGCAGAACTTGAGATGTATTGTTTCTCCCATATTTGGTATGTCTAAAGTCATTGAGTCGAAGTAAACCGTCACGATAGGCTCAGAAAAGAGAGAACAAGTTGCTTTGACATGGAATGAGTCGATGGAACAATCACCGTAGTAAAGGAAAGTGAAGACTGGGCAACTTGTACACAGTGTTAGATTCGGCTGGTGTTTACTGTAAATTAAACATCTTGTTGAAGCCCACCAGCCATCAGGATCCTGGTCAACAGAATCCGGTTCGTCAACTGTCTGGGAGGGGTTTTTCACCACTTGACAACAGTCCGGTTCAGCTGTGCACGGACAGTCAGGAACTCTGTGAATAGTCAGAGGTCAAGATAATTTCCGACACTAAAGCACATACTCACAGAGAATAAACCAGAATAATAGTATGATTGCATTATACTCTAATTTTAATTTGGTTGTTATACTTTTTCATAGACCTTCACGTCTTATTGTAATAATTATCCCTTTCTTTTTCTTTATTTGTTATACTTTCTCATAGACCTATACGTCTTATTATAATTATTATGCCCTGACTGTAACGAGAGTCAGTAGTTCTCACAGGGTCAGGCATCGACCTTAATACAGTAATAACTTTATTTTATAAGTGCTCTCAGCTGATAAATTGTTCTTCTGAACCTCTCCACATGTTTACATCTGTTCCCCATTGTTTGCGACAAGTATCTGTGCTATATGATGACACGGCGACTACTGTTTGGATAACATTATAGATAAAGTGGTCCTCTGGAAAGCAACGGTCTCATTATAGTGTGGAAGACAAATATGGGTACCTCTGACTACTGACTTTATAACAACGGGTTTAATACAATTGTATTGCTAAAAAGCAGAGTACATTGTAAAAGTTGGTCTGGACTGTTTGCCATACAATTCACCAATAAATAAAAAGACAGAATAGCAAAACTGGCAGTTACATCATGGTGTTTGGTACCATCCATGTTCAAATGGATCTCAACATCATTTTCCACATGCATACAGTCTGGTGATGAATGGAATTATGTGCCGCATTATATTTGGTTTGATTATCACAAAACAACACTTGATTCACTAGGAAAAATACAAGTTACGTGCTTAAATGTTTAACTCGGACATTATGAACTTTTATAGTTATCACAAAACCGTTTCCAGCCCCTGAACAAAATGATACGAAAAATTTTCATCATCTGACCACATTCATAGAATAGAATCATACTGTAGATCAGGATTAACAAGGTATATTCCATATCGTTTTGGAAAAAAACGCGTACAGTAAATATGTTACGAAAAGACTCTCTGCTAGAATGAATACTATGTAGCACTACATGACAGAAAGTACCGCATATAAAGTTTTTCTTTTTCAGGTCCGCTCCGCCGGAGATTGTAGATTCCCCTAATCCCCAACAAAAGCCATGTGAGATACTTGAGATGCAAACCAATCTAACCCACACAGATTCACTTTCGACAAAGTCGCATCTAAAAGTTATGTGCCGTTCAGCAATTTCAATTATTGTGGGTTAGACCGGGCTGCTTTGCATGTATCTATTTGTAGTAAAGTTTCCATTGTGAAAAATATCGATGGAGAATGTCCGCCAGCCAGCATGTAAAAAAAAAAAAAATCTTAGTTTCTTTCACTGTGTGCGTTAGACCGGTCTGCTTCTCAGTATCCGTAGTAGACTGCACCTAACTGGACATGTAGATTAAGCCAAAATCAGAGTGTCTGGTTGCTAGTCGTACTGCTAATGTCTACACTTCCCTTGAAATATTATTATTACGAGGGTCATCTCAAAACATTCTTTATAAATCCTGACCTCCTTTACTTTACTCACAGTACAGTCTCTGTTCTCAGCTGCCCAACCCCGAGCTTTAGATCCGATTTTTTAGAGTTCTTTTTATTTAAGTTTTAGAGATTTCCTACGGTAAATCCAATTCTCAGGCTTATTGGGTAAATAAAATAAATGTGTTATTTGACAAAGATGAAGATGTAAAAGTCAACCGTATGGTCATCATTTCTTTTGCGATTAATGGTTCTATAATATGAGTCATTGATAATATTGATAAAGCTTACTGGGGAAAATACTGTGATCACGTGGTAAAGGAAGAACAGGATTTCTAGCAAAGAGATGGCTCAATTTCTTTCAGCCAATTATAATTATAAATCCAGTTTATTTATCCGGCTCCGGTGAGACAACCCTCAATAGGTAAGACTGAAAATGTTAGCTTTCTTACACAAAGTCCCTACATTAAACATCTCTCCTTGTGCGTTGTTTACACTCTTTTATCAAAAAGCGAAACCATTGTATCGGAGTCAGTCTTCCTGATGATCTTAAGGATTTTGTAGGATCGGTAACATCTGAAGGTCGCGTGAATAAAATTAAAACAAAAAGAAAGATTGAAAAGAAGGTTAGATCGCAATCGCCACTCAAACGTAGGCAGGTGAAAGTGAAGGGACTATTGTATACAGGTTCAGGAGAGTAACTTACACCACTGGATCATTGGAGGCTGTGAGAGTGAACTCAGTTCCATCCTGGAAAATGAAAGATGTCTGGTCGTACTGAGCCGTCACAAGGCAGAGCAGGAGTGAGAACCACACTGCATTCACCATCATGGCTGCACGTTCAAGGTTCTTGGCACCTGTTAGAAGGGCAAAGCACTCATTTTGTACAACCCAACCAATCCGCTGATATATAAAATCCCCCTTTTTTTGTGGGACCTTTCCGGTCAGTGTCAAGGTGTAGAAATATGTAAAATGACCAATTTTAAAGTTTCAGATACAATCTGAGCCTTTATATATTATTTTAAAAAAAAACACAAAGTGTTTAGGCCTAAGTATCAGCACGCGGTGAAACCAGCCTAATGAAAATTGGGGGCAAAATCAGAATTGGAGGTGACATTTCTTGAAAGAGATTTGTGAAAAGTTTTGTGCGTTAACCACCCCCACCCCCTCCCCTCCCTCCTTTTTTTTTCTATCCCTTAAAAGATCGGGCAAAAGAAGTACTTTAACCTCCAAGGGAGAAATTTCCCGAAATCACAGTGGTATTTGTAGAATAATACAAAGTGTTAACGGGGCTGAAAGAACGAGTACCGCAAACTTAAGGGAAGCGAATTCTGTAAATAAAGCACAGCAAAAAAAAAAAAAAAATCCCAAAATACACTGAGTGCACGTCCTTTTTTTATGCCCAAATCTTCATGTTGCTTTTATGTCATTAATTACAATTATTATAATACTATTACTGCTACAATATCTAACACTGCAAAGGCAATTGTAGCTACTAGAACTACTGAAACTATGTCCACTGGCAACAAAATAGAATAGAGTGTGTCTTTTCTCCAAATTCGGATTTCCTACATACGACACTAGGCATGCAAAAACAGTGAGATAACAGATCTGAACTTTAAAAAAAAAAAAAGGGCTCTCTCTTCAGGTCAGTTTTATCGCGTTGGTGATGATGACATGCATGTCTGGACGTCCATAGGATGAACTATAACACCAGTATCAATGATGGTAACAATGTCAGTATCAATGTCAGTAACAATGTTAGCATCAATGTCAGCATCAATGTCAGTATCAATGTTAGTATCAATGTCAGTTACAATGTCAGTAACAATGTCAGTATCAATATCAGTATCAAAGTCAGTATCAATGTCAGTAACAATGTCAGTATCAATATCAGTATCAATGTCAGTTACAATGTCAGTAACAATGTCAGTATCAATATCAGTATCAAAGTCAGTATCAATGTCAGTAACAATGTCAATAACAATGTCAGCATCAATGTCAGCATCAATGTCAGTATCAATGTCAGTTACAATGTCAGTAACAATGTCAGTATCAATATCAGTATCAAAGTCAGTATCAATGTCAGTAACAATGTCAGTATCAATGTTAGTATCAATGTCAGTAACAATGTCAGTATCAATGTCAGTATCAATGACAGTATCAATGTCAGTAACAATGTCAGTAACAATGTCAGCATTAATGTCAGTAACAATGCCAGTAACAATGTCAGTATCAATGTCAGTATCAATGCCATCAACAATGTCAGTATCAATGTCCAATGTCAGTAACAATGTCAGAAACAATGTCAGTAACAATGTCAGTATTAATGTCAGTAACTATGTCAGCAACACTCTACACTGTCTTTTCAACACTTTAGCAGTTATACTATTATTCTCATTACCAGTTTTTAACAACATCACAAGAGACAGACACGAAAATCCACAATAACCTATGAATAGAAACAAGCACCTGATAATTATTTTCATAGTGTATAAATGCAGCAGTAAAAAACAAGATGCCTTATTAATGGAACAACAACAACAACAACAACAACAACAACAACAACAACAACAACAACCAGAGGCAGTCCTTTATCGGAAATCAGCTATGAAAATAAGACCTTTGCATGGTGTGCTTAAAAACTCGTTAGATGCAATGTGCATAATAAATGTGTGAATATAATGTAAAGAAATATTAGGCTTTGCTCAGTAAAACAGAACATGAATAGATCACATACAAAAAAAAATCACAAGACCATTTCAGTAGAACCACGATAAAATCTCAGTGCCAGGAAAGCGACCTGGTCTCACCTCAAAGTAACATCAAGCTGCCAAACCAACGATTTCAAGCAGTGTTACTACAGTGTACATTTAAACAGCTGAGCTGGTAAAGATTGTTTGACCACACTAACCTAGTGATGCCTCGCAGACTTGTTAGAAACTAATCTATGCTCACCCAAGACGTCCTGTCACTCAGCAATGCACTATCGCACACCAGGAAGTTGACTGTGCTAGAGAGAGGACCGGGTATGGCAAAGGTCTACCTTAACTGTCGGTCTTTATCTTTTATATACCACTGTCATTCCAAGGATCGTGTTTACACTCTATAGACGACAGGTATACTCCACCACCCTTTCTGTCCCCCGTCCTCTCCTTATAATAATTAAAACCATCACATCTGCACGGACATCTTCCTGTTTTTTCTTCTTACAACCATTGCTTATTGTGTTCAACCCTCTAAATGGCTTCAAAAACATTTTTTTTTTCAGTTTTAAAATGGATACAATTCACGTCTGTCCTCTTGCACTAATAGTACTTTTCCTCCTCGCACTAGTTTATGGATTCGCCAAGGTGCTATATAATTACATTGAGCAGGGCTGTCCCATGACGTCAATTTTCTTGGATTCAACTCAACCCTGCAAGCGTCAGTTCGTAAATAAGACATTTTTGGGGAAAATCCGGAGATACATTTCCAAAATGCAGTGTTTGTCAATGTCGCTATGTTTGCAAACCCCATCCGGCGCTCCTTACATTTTTATCCGCCTTCCCAACTAACATGTATGCACCTGCCTGCGTCTTGTGTACTTTTGCTACGTAATTCAAACATGGGCTTCAAAGACAGGCTCTTGTCAATGAGTTATATTTATTCATCTCAGCACTTTCTTCTCTCTGTCAGAGAATGTGCGAATGTAAGTTCTCACTAAATTCATTTAGTCTATATGTTGACACGTACTGCAATAAAGAATTATGCTATAATAAACATTGGTCGAAAGAAACAACCCCCTCTCCCCCCTTTNCCAACTGTCCTTCGGCCAAATGTCTGTTCGGCCAAATGTCTGTTCGGCCAAGTGTCCGTTCGGCCAAGTGACCTTCGGCCAAATGTCCGTTCGGCCAAGTGTCCGTCGGCCAAATGTCCGTCGGCCAAATGTCCGTCGGCCTAGTGTCCGGCCACGAACCGAAGCATGCCTTGAGAGAGTCGCAGGATTATACCAAAAAGTTTTAATGCATGTATAACTTGGAGTAAAGATTTGTCATCAGGTTACCCCTATCCACCCACATCCCTCCTCCCATCTAAATCTAAGAGTACATGATATGCATGAGAACAGAAAGACTAGAAAGACTAATTTTAACCTCCATGTAGGAGGATGTTGTATGCGGTTCACGAGACATTCAAGCACAAAGAGGGTGGTGAATGTTGTGCCGGGGCACAACATGAGCCCGACTAAACTATCTCAAGACTGGTTTGTGCCCGTGGGAAAAGAGAGAAATCTACCGCACCAAGACTGAACTGCTGTGTTGACAGCACTCTTACCTAAGTGTGACAGACAATCGCTCCTGAGGCGGTACACTCTTCCTGAAATGCGTTTCCTGGAAAGTAATCGAAAGCCCGACAAGCCGCAGAAGTTCATCAAAACTTTCCTTGCTTATTCTATAATGTCCGAAAAAAAAAAATTGGGGGTGACATCTCAGATCCTGGTACAGGCTGTAAAACTGCCCTATGAGCAATCGCTGACTGGTAAAGGGATGAACCCAAAATCATTTTTTCACGTTTCCTTTTTCTAATGGAAAATACCAGAGCACAAACACAAGCAACTTCTGTCACATCCAATTTTGACACAGATCTAGGATGCTACACCAGAGAGGCACGAGACGAACATTGAGAGACAGTTCTGTCTTGCTGCGGGACGACTCGTGGAAACCCAACTCAACGACACAATTAAGACAAAACTTTCGGGCGACTGATTTGTTTTAGTGGCTAAGTTTAAAACACCCGTCTGTATTCCGTGATATTCAGGCTAATGACTTCTGGATCCACCCCCATACATTCATGCATGTAAGTGTCCAGTACAAGAATGCGTCAACTGACAAGTTATCGATGCCCAATCACTTAACACTGTATACACACAATGTTGGCTTTCTGCCCAGTGCTCATCTGATACTTCCTAAACTTTCCGTCTTTCCCTCCTCCGCCGGCTTCACAAGTCAACATAGGGACAGACTAGTCGTTTTATTACATTTTCATAATATTGATGTGAAATTGTATGTGTGTGTGTGTGTGTGTGTATATGTGTGTGTGAGTGAGTGTATGTGTGTGGGTGTGTGTATTGTTGTTGCTGTTGTTGTTATTGCTGCTGCTGCTGCTGCTACTGTTATTTTTGCTGCTATCGCTGCTGCTGCTACTATCGCTGCTGCTGCTGCTGCTGCTGCTGTTTTTGTTAGTGTAGTAGTTACTGTTGTTTCTATATATGTCCATTAGGGATGAAAAGTGAAAATGATGCTAAATCGGCATTAGAATACCTAGTACAAGCTAAATCAACTGTGTGACTGTCACATGAGGAAAAAAAACCCGTTATTTACCACCCACAGCATAACCAAATAATGACAACATCTGTTCCACTGGCTGACCATAAAGTACTCAAAGGTCACTCTGTCTTCTCACATTGACCCTAGAGTTCCCGACGTCACGAGATTGCAAGGAGGGAAGAGAAGGAGGGAGTGCGCTGTACACATGAAGTTAGGACAGTCAGTTCTTCGTTCTGTTGACCTTTCTCTCATTTTTTTCTTTCTTTTAATCGTCTTTTCTTACCTTATCCTTCCTTCATTCCTTTCTTCATCACTTTCTTTCAGTCATTCCGTTCTCTTTCACCTCTCTCTATTCATCCATGCTTTCCTCAAGCCGTCTTGACCATTATTTGCACTTTCCATTCTGCACAATCCATTCTTTCTTTACTTCGTTCCTTCTTTACCTTCCATTTTGTTTTCCATTTTTCTTCCGGGGAGGGGGGAGGGTGGGGGGAAAGGAGGGTTATTTCGTGACTTCCTTCTTGAAAATGGACCGATTTACCCTTTTTTTTCCCCACACAGGTGTGCATTCTGTAAGATACCCCGCTCAGTACAAGTGACCCCTGCTACGGCACAAATTGTCGCTGGTCACTGTATTGCCGCACCAGTTGTATCAGTTTGGGGTTAGATTGGGTGACAAGGGAACAGACTATGTGTATGTGTGTATGTTTGTGCGTGTATTTGTGTGTGTTTGTGTGTGTATGTTTATGTGTTTGTGTGGTGCTCGCGAGTGTGTGTGTGTTTGGTGTGTGTGTGTGTATGTGTGTGTGTATGCATGTGTGTGTGTGTGTGTGTGTGTGTGTGTGTGTGAGAGAGAGAGAGAGAGAGAGGGAGAGAGAGAGAGAGAGAGTGCATGAGTGTTTGATTATGAGACTAAAGTATGCAAGTGTGACACAATCCCTGATTAGCAGGAACTGATATCTGGATACTCAGCCTACGAACTCTAGATATCGAGTCTTTTGCAATTCTAATAGTTGGGTGAATGAATGAATGATTGATTGATTTGATGGCTGGTTGGGAGATCAATGTGATTGACTGATTAATGTCTTGATTGATTGAGTTGCCAAGCGATTTTGATCGCAGCGATTTTGATCGCAGCGATTTTGATCGCTTGGTTGATTTTGATCGATTGATCATTTTTTTTCGATCTATTTTGATCGATCGATCGATCGTTCTTGATCGACTGATTGATTTTAATCGATTTACCGATAATTGTGCCCGATGACATTTTGCGCCGTAAGAACCCCGGCCACTAAGCATTTTTTTGTTTGTGTGAGTAACGCTGCTATTGTGTATAGACGTCTACCTGATTCCGAACTGACAGCGAGATGATGGGTGCCGACGCAGAGGTCGTGGGTTCGATCATCGTCACGTCAGGTTTTTTCTTTCCTTTATTTTCTCTCTGCAATTGTCTTCTTTAGCACTTTCCTCTTTATCCTTCTGTTTAACCATCCGTTTGTGTAATGAGTGTTTCCTTGATATCAGATTTATGAAATGAATTAAACATTTATTGTCCCAAGTAAAAACGATAAATGTATAACACATTTCATAAATCTGATATCAAACAAATACATACACGTTTTTACTGTGAAAGAACCCTGAAATGGTCCTCTCTCCATGTTTGAGACACATCACTCACAACTGAACTGAATGAACCACACTGTTACGCAATACAAAGTAGATCCAAACAGCTGACACTCATCAATGAAACTTTAGACCAAAGAAACACTGTGATATTTCAATTACTTTTAATTCAGATGTTTAACTGAACTGAAACTGAGGCGTGAAGAGAACGATGACAAGCGATACGAAAGACAGACTGAAATTTTTTTTTGTAAAAAAAAAAAAAATAGACAGAGGGAAACCCCATGGCAGTGAAAATAATTACAAAAGAAACGACATCACATATTCATACGCCTAGAGGTTTCCATGGCTTTCTAATTTGTAAGTAGGTCAAAAGGTCAAATTTATGTAGCGTGTGATATATCAAAAAATTATTATACATCTTTATGTCACCGGAAAAAGGCCCTGTTTATATGGTTAACTAATTTATGATACACATGAATGATGAAAAGGATATGCTGAACTGCACTAACAAAGGCTTGATAGGTCATAACATAAGGCCTACTGTTCTGTACAATGACTGACTGACTTACTTACTGACTGACTGACTGACTGACTGACTGACTGATTGAATGAATGAATGAATGAATGAATGAATGAATGAATGAATGAATGAATGAATGAATGACTACAATATGTGGTGGTGTTTACATACTTATTTAGAAAAGATTGACCGTTTAATTTTGCTGACAACACTGCATATCGTGTACATGTACAGAGATACCCCGTCAACAATATTTACATCTACCAATAATGGTGTGGTCAAAGTTAGTTAGAATTAAGGTTCCGAATCTCATAATTTAGTTTATCGATTTATTCGAGATGTGTGCTCACATTATTCCAGTTTTTATTCCCATCTTAACCAGAAGCACCATCTCGTTTGCCCCTAATGCCAACTTACGTCCCTCTATAGCCTTCCAGTGCCACCCATGCCACAATATCATTCTTAACCGTCTTCATTGGTCATAATGTTGTGTTTCAGTAAGGTCATGTTCATCTCAATACCCTTATCAATGATGCAACTTTTGTTGGTGTACCGAATACAAACTGGCTAAGCCTCTGCTGCATGGTTCAAGGTGATTTTTTTTTTTTTTTATGATCAGAAGTACATATTTTTTTTGTTACCTTTTGTTATGGTTTTNGATTTATGAAATGAATTAAACATTTATTGTCCCAAGTAAAAACGATAAATGTATAACACATTTCATAAATCTGATATCAAACAAATACATACACGTTTTTACTGTGAAAGAACCCTGAAATGGTCCTCTCTCCATGTTTGAGACACATCAGTTACAACTGAACTGAATGAACCACACAGTTACACGACACAAAGTAGATCCAAACAGCTGACACTCATCAGTGAAACTTTAGACCAAAGAAACACTGTGATATTTCAATTACTTTTAATTTAAATGTTTAACTGAACTGAAACTGAAACGTGAAGAGAACGATGACAAGCCATAAGAAAGACAGACTGAAATATATTTTTTTAAATCTTGACAGAGGGAAACTCCATGGCAGTGAAAATAATTGCAAAAGAAACGACATCACATATTATTCATACCTATAGGTTATCAAGGCTTCCAAATTCGTAAGGAGGTCAACAGGTCAAGTTTATGGACCGTGTGATAGATCAAAAAATTATTATACATCTTTATGTCACCGGAAAAAGGCCCTGTTTCAATGATTAACTAAATTATGATACACATGAATGATGAAAAAAATGTGCTGAACTGCAAAAACAAAGGTTTGATACTGTCATGAAATAAGCACTACTATTCTGTACAGTGATTGACTATCTGATTAACTGACCGACTGACCGACGGACTGAATGAATGAATGAATGAATATAATAGGTGGTGTTGTTTGCATACTTATTGACAAAAGATTGACTGCTTGATTCTGCTGACAACTTTGTATATCCTGAAGCACCATATCATTTGGCCCTAACGCCAACTTCCCCAACAGTAACATCCTCTAGCCTTCTAGTGCCATCCATGCCATAATATCATTCTTAACCGTCTTCAGTGGCCATAATGTTGTGTTTCAATAAGATCATGTTAATCTCAACACCCGTATCAATAAAGCAAACTATTATTGGAGCACTGAGTGTAAACTGGCTAAAACTCTGTTGCATGGTTGTATTTGGATGATCAGTTGTGGATATTTTATTAACTTTTTTTTTTTTGGAACCTCCCTTCATGAAGTTTGTCGAATATATTTTCAGGGTCAAACTTATCTCACCTGCCTTACACTTGTAAATAAATTATTCATGTTGTTGCTAGTCTTTCTAATTCTATGTAGGTTTAAAGTGTGTCTGGCCTTATACTAACATCTATACTCGTGCTATTAGGACTCTGGTTAATATTCATTTTAGTAAGAACAACTAAAATAAACAAAGAAGCGAAAAAGTAAAAAGAAAAAAAGGTACTTTATGAAAGTTCATTTCAACACAGTGTCACGTGGTATTATAATACGCAGGATCCATATTGCCTTTGTTTTCGTACATGACCACACCTGTGTTGACGTCACGACTGGACTCTTGCACTGAGGCTTCTTGTTTCTTCTTCATTCGTCTCCACACACACACGGCCATCACCTCAATGATAATGAGACTGGCGGCGGTAACAATAACACTTATAATGATTGACACAGTGCAGTCTTCCTTCTGGTGGTCAGCTGCTGCCATTGTTCCTACCGTGTTTGTACGTGTTGTCTGTGAGTCTGGGGTGGTAGTGTATGGGTCGGTTGAAGCGGTTGTATGGGTCGTCGCGCCAGTACTGTGATCAGTGACATGATTTTGTCCATCAGTGATGTCATTTGCCTTGTTACAGAGCTTCACAGTGATAGCACCACTCTGTATGGTGTGTATCTCTAAACGCTGTTCTGGGCCCGTGTAAACCCTCATGTCACCTGATGGACACTGGTCATTGATTGTGTCCAAGACCGTGCAAGAAGATTCATCCGACAAGTCAAAGGGTGGATTCAGATTCTTACTTCTGCACGTGAATCTTAGAACATTATATCCTTGACCTTCAGGAAATGTCTCGCTGTCATAATAGTCGCACGTTGACCCTGCACTTGTCGTTGGGTTAACACTAATTGCAGTTTTCACTTGGTCTACTTGAATGGTGCAGTACAGAATATCCCGACTGCAGAAACAGGAAACAAGGCTGGGGACAGAGGGGCAAAATACAAGTTTATGACAATGGTTTTGTTATCCCAAGTTATCACTAGTACAAACAAAAGTATGAAAGCTGTGCATTTTAGCTAACTTGCAAATGTATACTTGTCTTAGATACATATTGGCAAACGATATTATTAGTGTGGTCTATATATATGGGTGTGTGAGCTGGATACAGTAATGAAAATTTTGACAAATTCGAAAAAAAGAGAACTGGTGTTATTAGACAGAGAGTAAGAATATGCTGGATCGAAAGAAAAACACTGAAGAAGTTTTCAACATAGTAGCGAAAGACAAATAACCCCTGTGAACAATCAGAAAAAAAAAAAAATTCTTATTTGACGTATCAACAAAAATAAAGGAGTAATAAAATAAATGATAAAAGGGAAGCTGGCTATTTCTTGAAAAATCCAATGAAAGATATGAAAATATAATTTTATCTTGTGTGTCTTATCGCTTGAATACAGACAGTGTTAGAATGTATTGTAATATTTGTAAACCGTTTAAGCCAGGAATAACTGAAGTATTACGGCAAACATTGTCGCCGGCCACAAATTGTCGCCACTCGTCAACTTGATAAAGGTAATGCAAATGCCCAATTAGATGATAATGATGATGATGATGGTGGTAGTGATGATCATGCCTATAAATAACCTGAGGGAGGAATATAGATATAGTTTTGATTTTTTGTGTGTATGTGTGTGTGTCTGTGTGTGTGTGTGTGTTTGTGTGTGTGTGTGTG
>JAWQUT010000760.1:64115-77204 GCA_033807755.1 Ellobium chinense
GAGAGAGAGAGAGAGAGAGAGAGAGAAGAGGATAGAATGTGATACTATTTTATAGAATATGGTATTGTTTTTATCAATATAGAATATGGTATTGTTTATATCAATAATGTTTATAATTTTGTGTACGAAAGTCATGGGAAAAAGAGATATTATATGAAAAGATGTAACGAACATTAGAGGAATAAATGAATGAATGAATGAATGAATGAATGAATGAATCAATGAATCAATCAATCAATCAATCAATCAATCAATCAATCAATCAATCAATCAAGCAAGTAATCAATCAATCAAGCAAGCAAGCAATCAAGCAATGAATGAATCAATCAATGAAAATCAGATTTAAGATAATTATGCTATAGATGAAAAACCATTTTACAATATTAAAACTTGAACTGGCATGAGTAATTGTTCATTGTACACGACGTGACCAAGTCTATATTACCATGGCCATTTTTTCTTCATCTTGTCCTCATATTGTTGCCTAAAACAAACGATTCGATGAAATATTGCTCTCCACATTATTTTACGATGGAAGCTTCATAGTTATGTGATCATTACTGGACCTGCTGGCAAGAAATATTTGCGCCATATTTAATAAAGACATGAAATACAAACTCTGAAACTATATCGAGGTAACTAGGCACAAGACATACAAACATACTATGCCAGCGTGAATCCAGTACTGGCAAGATGCAGTACACAAAATGTATGGCTGTGGGAATCTGTACAAGTTAAAGTTTTGTAATCGATTACAGCTTGTGATATTCCACTTTCTTCGGGTACACTGACTGCACTGATGCATTTGGGAATATTACTCTGGGGGTTTCTAGTTCCAATAAAATTTAAAATTCCTCCCTCCCCCCCTCCCCCATTCTATATCTTAATTTGTACTGTTTTAACAACATTTCTGTCAACCTTAATTATATTGGGAATTTCCATATCTATCCAGTGATAATCTGGATCTGTAATAGAATGATTCCGAGAGATCACATACCATTTTAATTCAATTTAATCATTTTCGCTACGGCTATAAAGATAGAGAGATGAAGTGTGTCAGATCTTAACATTGGGGTAAGAATGGTACAATAAGTTCTAAACGGGCATTTACATTAACAGGGGCTATTATTATACACATCACTGTGATTTTGTCAACATGTTTGTTCACGAGGTTTCAGCTCTTTTGCAACTTTTTAATGAAAAGTTCACGTTTGTCACTCCGTTCTGATTTCCGAGACTACTCCAATATTCGAAGTAGCTCTAGGTCTTGTTTTTTAGTTCTTGGGTTTGTTTCCCTTCACTACTGTAGCGTACAATTGTGAAACGTCATCCGTTGTCTTAGTATCGTTTTTCGCCGCAGCAGTTTTATCATGAAAACCAGGCACTTTGAGAAGCACATCTCCAGTTACAACACGGCCTTCGGGTGTTTTGCTTGGAGATGCGCCTGGGTTGGAAGGTTCCTTTTGTGGAGATGTCAGCATGTCATACGGGTTTCTGGTGTCTTTCATATTCTCGTGAAGTCTGGCGTAGACGTTCTTGGTGGCTGAAGTGACCTCCCCTGCCTGAGAGTATTGAGGATCACTCTCAACATTGCATACCGTGCCAGGACTCACGATAGTGTATTCATTGGTCATTTTGCCCTTAGGAGCGGCATATGTGTAGCCATCGGTGGTGTTCAGACCTATAATTTGATCTTCATTCGGACCAGAGTATACATATCTGCTGTGTACATCAGAGGGTCCGTTGGAATGCTTAAAGAGATGTCCGCAATCGTTAGACCTTGTGATGGATGCATTACTGTTATTCTTTGCTGTGGCTGAATCACTTCTCTTTTTTCGTCTCCAGATTATGAGAACCACCACAAGGATTATAATCAGAACTACAGCGGTAACGACAACGCCAATAATGATCCTCACTGTGTTCTCTTCCCCATAAGGGTCTGCTTGGGCCGTTGTTTGTGTTTGGTTTGTATTTAATGCAGGGGGTGAAATGCTTGTCATCGTACTATCTGAGAGGTGTGTTGTGGTGCTGGTACCATATCCTGTAGGATGAACACTACCATGTGCTGTGGTGCTGGTACTATATCGTGTAGTACCACCTCCAATAACAGTGATGTCATTTGCCTTGTTACAGAGCTTCACAGTGATTGTACCGCTCTGTATGGTGTCTATCTCTAAATGCTTTTCTGGGCCCGTGTAAACTTTCATGTCACCTGATGGACACTGGCCATGGATTGTATCTAAGACCATGCAAGAGGATTCACCCGACAAGTCAAAGGGTGGATTAAGACTCTTACTTCTGCACGTGAATCTTAGAGTACTATATCCTTGAACTGCGGAAAATGTCTCGCTGTCATAATAGTCGCACATTGACCCAGCATTTGTCGTCGGATCAACACTAACTGCACTTCCTTGGTCTACTCGAACGGTGCAGTACAGAATATCCCGACTGCAGAAACAGGAAACAAGGCTGGGGACAGAGAAGAAAAGTTTCGTTATCCTACATTATTGCTAAATGAAGTCCGACTGACACAAACGACAAATTTTAATATGAAAACAAGGCATTTAATCTAAAATGAAATAATAATATTATATACTTATCCTAGAGGCATTTTTTTGCAAATGGGATATTCTGCACAGCACCGTTCAAGTAGATTATCCTGACTGCAGAAGCAGGAAACACGACTATAAATAGTGTCACGATCGCGGTACGGCGACCGTGCGGATAGTAAGCGTCGGTTTGAAAAAGCGTAGCATTCTCGTGAGCTGCCCGTGCATAGGTCGTCACTCGCCAAAAAGAACTGATAGAGAACGGCTGGGTTCGTCAAGAGGCAAGTCAGATTGGACTTTCCTAGTAGATTGGCTGGTGAGTGAAGTTAATTGGCAGTTAGAAAATTAATTGTAATGTCAGATCAGCTATGCTGATAAGTTTTCAGAGATGGGACAGTGAAATCATACAGAATTTACCTCCTGTGATTAATGGGATTTAGGGGTTCGTCACTCAGCCGGGTTCCCCAGAATAGCTGCTGATCACGGTGTCGGGATGGGAAGGTGAGAATGCTATGTGATGAGCTTGCATACTGTATGATGACATGTGCATATAGTCTATATTGATCTCTGTAAAGATTACATGTTGAATACTTGGGAGTTGAAAAGAGAATCAAAGTATTGAATTAGTGATGTAAGTCACAGAGGTGCGAATTATTACGGTAAAAATAAGTATGTTGAGATGAGAATAATATTCAGAGATGTGATTAATCATCCTAGGGTTTCAGAGCCAGGAGCCGGAATTCGGAGCCGGGGGCCTGTACCTGTGTTTGAGGTTAGGACACTGTGAAGTTTGTGTGAGGCAAAAGTCTATGTTCGTGGCCCGAGGCCAACCTAACAGTCGAGGCCAGGAGCCAGTAGCTGTCTGCACAAGGGAGGTTGTGGCAAGAGACTGATCACCCTCTCCAAAGGTATGTATAATAGGTCATATATCATATGGTGAAGCGAGAGTCAGTACCACGAGGTATTTGTGTGAGATTGTGGTAATCTATATAATTATCTACTGTGTAATTTGTGAGAGTTTCATTAATTCAGATTTTCAGATCTGGTGATCTAAGTACCTCGAAGAGTCCAGGTACTCCTGTGAGCTAGTATTGAAGGGGCACAGGCCAGACTGCGTGGATTGTACGACTCAGAAGGAGCGGTTGTGGCGCGCAGTAGTGATTGTGGGTAGATTGTAGGGATGAATACTTGATTAAAAGTATGTCACGGGAATATTGTAATTGATTTGGCTTATTTCATATTATTATTTTATAACATTAAATTGTGTGAGCCTGACTGCGGTGTTGGTTAAATCATCTAACGTCTGGCGGTCTGTGTAGTGGTACTTCTATTAGTGGTGTATGGTGTAGTCCTAATTGGTAGGACCGGTGTATTTCTGTCCATCTCTCTAATTGTCTATCTCCCCTATCCTTCTATCCTNGTAGAAAATTCAAGATGGCGGCCGTTTCCATAGCAACCATAATAAAATGTAAACAAAAATTTGACTGTTTTCCACTTATTTGAACCTGCTGAGTCCAAAAATCAAGGTTAAAATCATGTGGCACCAAGCATTTAGAAAAAGGCCCTCAGGTGGCGCCCCCCCCNCCCCCCACTTAAGGGTTATATTTCATCTCCCCGTTACCCTCTTTTGGCATGTCCTGCTTCTAGTGATAAGGGCTCTGGGGGGAGGGGGGAGGGGGAGGGCACATTTTAAAAATGAAAAACTGTATCCATTTTTCTTTATTTTGCCAGGCACTATCTAGCCCTGGGCTGGGACTGGCAGGTCAAGGGTGTGCTCAGGCGGATGAGGAGGAATTTGGCGTTGACCAGTGAAGAAAGGTAGGGTCTGTTTACAAATAGCATCCAAGCTTAAAATTTCAATTTCACTCTTAAAATTTGGGCCACATAAATCTGGTATGGGTCTGGGTGAAAGCTAAAACGTTGGGTTCAGAAGGCAGCTCAAAATGCTAATGTAGCCCATAGAAGAAAAACAGGTTCCAATTCCATTACAGGTCTGTAATCAAGAAGAAGATACTACGTGGACGGCAACAAGCTAATAAGGCTGGAAGAACGGTTTGTCCACCAGAGGGCTACCCATAGGGCATGGCCTCAGACGTCACAGGCAAACACAAAGGAGGACAACAGACCCAACAATACGAGCACACCAGATTTTGTTTTGTGTATGAACGTCTTATGAGTGACTTAGTGATTGCGTGCGTGAGTGAGTGAGTGAGTGAGTGAGTGAGTGAGTGAGTGAGTGAGTGAGAGAGAGAGGGAGAGGAGAGAGAGCAAGAGAGTTGATAGAATATGGTATTGTTTTATATAATATGGTATTGTTTTTATCAATAATGTTTATAATTTTGTGTACGAAAGAGAAAGAGATACATGAAAAGATATAAACGAAAACTGAACATTAGAGGAATGAATGAATGAATGAATGAATGAATGAATGGATGAATGAATGAATGAATGAATGAATGAATGAATGAATGAATGAATGAATGAATGGAAATCATATAAGAGATAATATTTCTTATTATTAGGCTATAGGTGACAAACCATTTGACAATATTCAAACTTAAACTGGCATGAGTAGTTGCTCATTGTACATGACGTGACCAAGTCTATAATAACATGGTTATTTTTTTGTTTGTTTTTTTTCTTTTTCTTCAACTCATATTGTTGCTAAGATGAACGACTCGATGAAATGTTGCTCTCCACATTATGTTACGACGGGATCCTAATAGGTGTGTAATAATTTCTGGACCTGCTAGCAAAAAAATATTCGTGCCATATTTGATAAAGACATGAAATACATAATCTAATTTATCGAGGCAACGAAACACAAGCTATACAAACATATACCTCAAGGTAACTAGGCACAAGACAAGTCATACAAAAATACTACGCCGGTGCGAATCCAGTACTCGCAAGATGCAGTACGCAAAGTGTATCAAATGGTTGTGGGGACCTGTAGAAATGAAAGATCTGTAACCGATTACAGCTCGTGAAATTCCTCTTTCTTCGGGTACACTGACTGTACTGATGTACTCTGGGAATTTCTAGCTCCGGTAAAATTTAAAATTGCTCCCCCTCCCTCCTCCCTTCCCTTCCCGCCTATTCTTCATCTTTATTTGTCATGCTTTAACAACCAATAGTTTGGATCTGTAATAGAATGATTCCGAGAGACTATAGACCATTTTAATTCAATTTAGTCATTTCGCTATGGCTATAAAGATAGAGAGATGAAGTGCGTCAGATCTTAACACTGGGGTAATAATGGTACAATAACATCAATAACAGTGGCATTTATTAAACACAGCACTGTGATTTTGTCAACATGTTTGTTCACGAGGTTCAGCTCCTTTCCAACTTTTTAATGAATAGTTCACGTTTGTCACTCCGTTCTGATTTCCCAGACAACTTCAATATTCGAAGTAGTTCTATTAGTTTTTGGTCTAGTTTTTAGTTCTTGGTCTTGTTTCCCTTCACTACTGTAGCGTACAACTGTGAAACATCATCCGTTGTCTTAGTATCGTTTTTCGCCACGGCAGTTTTATCATGAAAACCAGGTACTTTGAGAAGCACATCTCCAGTTACAACACGGCCTTCGGATGTTTTGTTTGGAGAAGCGCCTGGGTTTGAAGGTTCCTTTTGTGAAGGTGTCAGCACGTCATACGGGTTTCTGGTGTCTTTCACATTCTCGTGAAGTCTGGCGTAGACGTTCTTGGTGGCTGAAGTGACCTCCCCTGCCTCAGAGTATTGAGGATCACTCTTAACATTGCATACCATGCCAGGACTCACGATAGTGTACTCATTGGTCATCTTGCCCTTAGAAGCGATATATGTGTAGCCATCGCTGGTGTTCAGATCTATAATTTGATCTTCATTCGGACCAGAGTATACATATCTGTTGTGTAAATCAGAGGGTCCGTTGGAATGCCCAGAGAGATGTCCGCCATCGTTAGACCTTGTAATGGTTGCATTATTGCTATTCTTTGCTGAAGCTGAATCATTCCTCTTCTTTCGTCTCCAGATTATGAGAACCACCACAAGGATTATAATCAGAACTACAGCGGTAACAATAACACCAATAATGATCCCCACTGTGTTCTCTTCCCCATAAGGGTCAGCTTGGGTCGTTGTTTGCGTTTTGTCTGTATTTAATGCCGGGGGTGAGATGCTTGTCATCGAACTATCTGAGAGGTGTGTTATGGTGCTGGTACTATACCGTGTAGTACCACCTCCAATAACAGTGATGTCATTTGCCTTGTTACAGAGCTTCACAGTGATTGTACCACTCTGCGTGGTGTCTATCTCTAAACGCTTTTCTGGGCCCGTGTAAACCTTCATGTCACCTGATGGACACTGGTCATTCATTGTATCTAAGACCATGCAAGAAGATTCATCCGACGAGTCAAAGGGTGGATTAGGACTCTTACTTCTGCACGTGAATCTTAGAGTATATCCTTGACCTGCAGGAAATGTCTCGCTGTCATAATAGTCGCACGTTGACCCAGCACTTGTCGTCGGGTCAACACTGACTGCACTTTTTCCTTGGTCTACTTGAATGGTGCAGTACAGAATATCCCGACTGCAAATACAGGAGACGAGGCTGGGAACAGAGGATAAAAGTTTCATTATCCTACGTTAATGCTAATGAAGTTCGACTGACACAAACGACAAATGAAAACAAAGCATTTAATCTAAAAATGAAATAATAATATGATATACTTATCCTAAATGCATTTTTTTTTTTTTTTGCAAATGGGATATTCTGCACAGCACCGTACAAGTAGATTATCCTGCCTACAGAAACAAGAAACACGACTATGAAGGGTGTCACGATCGCGGTACAGCGACCGTGCGGATAGTAAGCCTCGGTTTGAAAAAGCGTAGCATTCTCGTGAGCGTCCCGTGTATAGGTCGTCACTCGCCAAGAAGAACCGATAGAGAATGGTTGGGTTCGTCAAGAGGCAAGTTAGATTGGACTTTCCCAGTAGATTGACTGGTGAGTGAAGTTAATCGGCAGTTAGAAAATAAATTGTAATGTCAGATCAGCTATGCTAATCAGTTTTCAGAGATGGGACAGTGAAATCATACAGAATTTACCTCCTGTGATTTAATGGGATTTAGGAGTTCGTCACTCTGCCGGGTTCCCCATAATGGCTGCTGATCACGGTATCGGAATGGGAAGGTGAGAATGCTATGTGATGAGCTTGCATACTGTATGATGACATGTGCATATATATTGATCTCTGTAAAGATTACATGTTGAATAGTTGGAGTTGAAATGAGAATCAAAGTATTGAATTAGTGATGTAAGTCACAGAGGTGCGAATTATTACGGTAAAAATAAGTATGTTGAGATGAGAATAATAATATTCAGAGATGTGATTAATCATCCTAGGGTTTCAGGGCCAGGAGCCGGTATTCGGAGCCGGGGGCCTGTACCTGTATTTGAGGATAGGGCCCTGTGAAGTGTGTGTGAGGCAGAAGTCTATGTTCGTGGCCCGAGGCCAACCTAACAGTCGAGGCCAGGGGCCAATTTGACAGTCGAGGCCAGGAGCCAGTAGTTGTCTGCACAAGGGAGGTTGTGGCAAGAGACTGGTCACCCTCTCCAAAGTTATGTATAATAGGTCATATATCATATGGTGAAGCGAGAGTCAGTACCACGATGTATTTGTGTGAGATTGTGGTAATCTATATAATTATCTACTGTGTAATTTGTGAGAGTTTTATTAATTCAGATTTTCAGATCTGGTGATCTAAGTACCTCGAAGAGTCCAGGTACTCCTGTGAGCTAGTATTGAAGGGGCACAGGCCAGACTGCGTGGATTGTACGACTCAGAAGGAGCGGTTGTGGCGCGCAGTAGTGATTGTGGGTAGATTGTAGGGATGAATACTTGATTAAAAGTATGTCACGGGAATATTGTAATTGATTTGGCTTATTTCATATTATTATTTTATAACATTAAATTGTGTGAGCCTGACTGCGGTGTTGGTTAAATCATCTAACGTCTGGCGGTCTGTGTAGTGGTACTTCTATTAGTGGTGTATGGTGTAGTCCTAATTGGTAGGACCGGTGTATTTCTGTCCATCTCTCTAATTGTCTATCTCCCCTATCCTTCTATCCTTCAGTCTTTCTCTCTGTCTCTTTAAATTACTCGTTCTCCAGTTGGGGGGACTTGCTACAAATAGCAGAAAAAAACACTAGTCTATTTACTGGTACTAATACACAAAGGTTATGTATTTCTGTCAATCTTATTTATATTTGGATTGTTCATATCTATCCAGTGAGTGCATACTTCACATGAGCTATTTCAGGCATAACTACATTAGTAATTGATCACATCTGTTATGTTAGTAACATTATATGGCGGTGTCGATGAGGTGCTGGATCAAAGTGATATAATAATTATGATGTCATGATGAGTAAATTGTTACTAGGATGATGGATGGAAAGGGGGNGGGGGGGGGGGATTGCCTTGTTAGAGTATTTGTGGAAGGAAAAGTCATCGCTGTAATAGTGGTTTACACTTGCACACGGCACGCTGTCCTTTCCGCTGATCAGTCTGCGTACCTTCTCGGCTGTGTCACCTTTCGACTTCGCTCACGAAACATAGGATTGAGCATTTGCACACGGCACTGCATTGCAGGCGGGGATGTCCCAAAGACGTACCTCTTTGGGATGTCCTGGAATGTTGTCTATGAACTGTGCCTGGATTCCGAATGCAAAACAGGATTCAATGCAGTGCCATGACAATGTGCAAAAACGCAACCCACTTTAATGTCGTATGAAAAATCCAACCCCGTTAAACAGTTCGAGGGGTTCCACATGTACACAGAATTGATTTATCAGACATAGATGCAGATCTATTTATTGATCTATTACAAATAGGTCGAAAAAAACAAACATTTAAGGTTACAGATTGGATGAAAATAGCCTGTTGTCATTATATGCATTAGGAAGAATGGGCCCTAGATTTTGTGAACCTACCTCAGTTTGCATTCTCTCCTGATTTTGTAAACTAAACCTGAATTTTCGGTCATTCACTTCGGTTTCGGTGTGGCCTTCTGTACGGAGCATTTGTCGTTAAGGAAACTAGTTCGCTTGTTTACACCTTTCAATGTATCGGTTCGCAACTCGAAAACGAAATGAAATACATATATTTTAAACATCATTTTTAATGAGCTCATTGAGTGCAGCAAACTATTGAAGAAGACTTCGAGATTGTGGAATTTCTTGTAAGTGACAGTAGAGAAAACAGTTTATTGGCTTAAAGAGGGAAATCGGATTAGGCTTCTGTAATCTTTAGGCTACTGATCGCCGCTTGTCACAATTTTAGCTTCTCACCTGTCGAATCGTTGTTTACTAAAGATGACATAGTTTTCACCAGATGCCCCGAAGTCCACGGGAAGTTGAATGTCATTTTGCTGTCTCTTTCTTCTCTCTCCTTTCTCAGCAGTACGTGACAGACCATCAAGAGAATCTGGATATGAATAACTTTCATGTACAGCTGCGCACAGAATCACGGTTAATATTGTCGCACACAGCATGATTCTAGTGGTGTGAAGACAGTCATTTGCTTACTTTGGCCTGAGTTAGGTGGTGTCAAAATTCTGTGGAAGAAATTACAGACACAAAAAAGTGGAGTCTTTAAACAAGCAACAAATAAATTGCAAAAGACAGCAAAGGAAATGCGTAGGTTTGAAAACATTCTATGACACAACAGATAATCACTAGATTAGCTTCGGAAGTAATCTTGACAATGTTTTGATAATCATTCTTTGCACTTTGCCACGAGCAAACGTCTGAGGAATCAAAATTAGGAAACAAAAACAAGAAAAAAAACTGTAAAGTTCAGTTCTAGACCAGCTTGTTAGAATGTAAGTTGAGTTTAAACATTTTTGACACATGATACTTGATACTCATACAGTAGAGTCATCCTTATAATTTCATTCATTCAACTTCAGACAGACAGACAGACAGACAGACAGACAGACAGACAGACAGACAGACAGACAGATCTTTCGAGCGCTACACAACTAGATTGCCAGTCCTAAAAAGGCGCGTGAAAGTCTATATTATTATTACCACTGCCATAGTTAGTCGCTCACTGGATTGACACAGAGTACAATTCATAGAGATTAACCTGGAAGCAAACAGTCACAGAGGGGCTCGATTAATAATCAGCTAATGGCAAAGACGACATGAGCATTCTTGTACATAATCTAACAACAATTAAGTAATCGTTATTGTCGGAAAAATACATAATAATATTCTGTGAGCCTTTAAAGCGATGCTTTATTAATAATTTACAGGTTAAAAAAAAACAACAAAAAAAACTTGATATGAACTTATTCTTATGCCTGGGAAGGGACTGACTAGAACACTTGTATGTTGAAACTCACTTACTTAGCAAATATTACTTGCTTGACTCCTCTTTGTCGAATTTGTGCTGCAGTAAACGAAAAAAAACAACAAAACACATGCTGTACCAAAGCCTGTCGAATTGCACTGCTAAAACCAGGAAGTTGTACCCACTAAAGAAGATACACCGAATTTCGATCTCTCGCGAGCGTTATGTTTCTCTTAATGTACATACACTGTTGTTCACCTCTCCTATGAGGAATGTTGTCATAAAAGTTTGTGCACAGGTAGCCGATATTGTTGCCATTCTGCGAGGTCTCCATTCAAACAGTCAGCAAGTCTATTGGTGAGAAGTTGTTTTGTTTTTTTTTTCTTAATGTGTTCTAAGGTTGAAAGACTACTTTACATGAAAGTAGTCCCGTCATCTGCGAATCCTAGACGCTAAACCCGTTTGACTGGATCGTTATTTAGAATGATGTCTTATAACAAAAACAAAAAAAAAAAAGCGCTATTCAGGAAAAGCCCGCTCTATTAATAGATATGAAAACGTATGCAGTTTGAGCTATTAGGAAATAAAAAATGGACAGCGTTTTCACCCAGACAGTGTAGTTGTATTCGGGCGTTATAATCCAGGACTGTAAACACTCTTAAGCGTACTGCGGACTAGATTTAAAGACATAATAATAGAGAGCGAAAACGTGATATGCTGACTACGTTCTGAAAATCAACTATTCAATTTCACTCTTAACCTCTCTTGTGTCGTCAGTTTATGCATTAACGGGGATACTTTTGAGTAACTGCTGTATCGGGATAGCCCACCCGAGGAACATAATAAACATTTCTAAAGAATGAAGAAGGAAGTTAAAAATGTAGCTATTTCCAGCCTGTGCACAAAGTTTACCCACCCAGAATTCCGTAAGCTGTGTACAGAGGGTGAATGTGACTAGGCAAAATGCACAGGGTGAAAGTGAATACACTTAATCTCAAGCGACAAGGAAGTAGTGCTGACAGGTGGCATGCCGAGTAGGAGCCGGACCGGTTTCTGACTGTTGACATTGGTGTTGTTGGCAGCAGTAAATTTGTTCTGGTTTATAATTTGTGTTGGTACTGTTGTTGTTGTTGCTGTTGTTATTGATGGTCTTATTACCGTTACTGCTGTTGTTGTTGATATTGTTGTTGTTGTTGTTAGTGTTGTCAGTTAGTGCTGTTGTTGTTAGTGTTGTTGTTGTTGTTGTTGTTGTCGTTGTTAGTGCTGCTGCTGCTGTTGTTGTTGTTGTTGTTAGTGCTGTTGTTGTTAGTGCTGTTGTTGTTAGTGCTCTTGTTATTATTACTGTTGTTGTTGTTGTTGTTGTTGTTGTTGTTGTTGTTATTGCTGTTGTTGTTGTTGCTGCTGTTGTTGTTAGTGCTGCTGCTGCTGTTGTTTTTATTAGTGCTGTTGTTATTGTTGCAATAACCACTCAATAACACAGTTTCAAAATTTCGGACATCACATCAGAGATTTACTGATTTCACCAGTTAAATCATGTAACAGCAGATTCTTTGAGGCTCGCCCAGTTTTCCAGAATAGTGCAATCCATTATATCCTGTTCCCTAGTAGCGCATGCTCTGAAGTCATAAACAGTAATAACAGGATTCCCTTCATATTAAAAAGAAGTACTGAAGGAGTACTATCATGTTATTAAGCCGATCCTGCTCATAAAATGAGGACGTTGCTGTAACCTTTGTACAAGGTCTCTTTCTCTTTCTCTCTCTCTCTCTCTCTCTCTCTCTCTCTCTCTCTCTCTCTTTCTTTCTCCTCCTCCTCCTCTCTATCATCCTCTCTCTCTCACACACACACACGTGAGAACATGCGATAGATAGTGAAACTGGTTTAATAGGATCCTTTGGAATTGCAGCTCAGACTGTCCAATTCAGAGGGGGAGATTGTGTGACTGTAGGAGAGAGAATGAGAGAGAGAGAGAGAGAGAGAGAGAGAGAGAGAGAGAGAGAGAGAGAGAGAGAGGGACAGAAATACTGTGTGTGTGTGTGTGTGTGTGTGTGTGTGTGTGTGCGTATGTGTATGTGTGTGTGTGTGTGTGTGTGTGTGTGTGTGTGTGTGTGTGTGTGTGTGCGTGTCCACAAGGCGTAAAGACATACAACTAACGCATAAGCAAGGTTGGCTGCACAACTGGGATAGAATTACAATAT
>JAWQUT010000760.1:110481-126471 GCA_033807755.1 Ellobium chinense
GCTGACACATTACAGGGTAAAATTATACTGATGGTGACTTCTTGCCACAGATGCTCACTATGAGAACGTTAGTACTGTACTGCCATAGACTAGTACATGACAAAGAAAATAAATAAATGAAGAATGTCACGGACTTACACGACCTATGCTAACTCCTCACTAAACATTGCTCCATGTGGTTACATACGGCCATAAGAGAGAAAGGCCACAGGACAGACTTAATCCAGCTCGGCAATGTCATTATAATAAAAGATAACGCTGAATATGGAATTATTATTTATCATCAGTAGCCAGGGGCGTCTCTATTACGTCCAAGTGTTGCGGAAACAAAGACTTTAGATTTTTTTTTTTTTAACTCCACCACGACTCCTATGTGTATTTTCGTCCATGTCGATAGGAATTATTATGGCAGTTTGTATTGAAGTTTATGGAAACATCTCAAAAAAAAAAAACGAAATTGTTCGTTGGCAGCTACTCTGAAACACATGGAGGTAACCCTGCAGTGTACAATTAATACCAGTTAATGCCAAACCACTTTAATATGCTGACTCGTACATAATTATGTGCGTGTTTAAAGAATGTGCGACATGAATATTTATGTAAACGCATCATGTTCATAGATCTTAGTTTATTCGGGTTCGTTACAATATAATAAGAATATTATGACTTTGACGTGTCGCTTTCTGGCTTGTATCGTTCTTTCTTTCTTTCTTTCTTTCTTTCTTTCTTTCTTTCTTTCTTTCTTTCTTTCTTTATCCTTTCGTTCTTTCTTTCTTTCTTTTTTTTATTTCTGTTTTCTTCCTTTCTTTCTTTCTTTCGTTTTGCCTTTCTTTATTCTTCTTTCTTTCTTTTTTTCTTTTTTCCGTTCTTTTCTTCTTATTTTTCATTCTTTCTTTTTTATCTTTTTTGTCTGTTCTTTCTTTCTTTCTTTCTTTCTTTCTTTTTCCCTTCATTCTTACTTTCTTTTTTTTCTATTTTTTTCTCTGTTGTTTGTTTGTTTCTTTCTTTCTTTCAGTCTTTGTCTACTCCTTCCTTCTTTCTGTCTTTCCCTCTTTCTTTCTTTCTCTTTTCTCTTTCTTTCTTTCTTTCTTACATTCTTTCTTTCCTTTTTTATCTTTTTTCTCTGATCTTTCTTTGTTTCTTTCTATTTTCTTTCTTTCTTCCTTTCTTTTTTATTTTTCTCTCTTTCTTTATGTTTGTCTTTCCTTCTTTCTCTCTCTATTCTTTCTTTTTCTCTTTTTTTCTTTGTTATTTCTTTCTTTCTTTTATTCGTTCTTTCTTTCTCTTTTCTTTCTTTCTTTACTTCTTTCTTTATTCTTGAATCTATTATTGGGTTAAATGGTGTGAGTAGCTGTGACAGCACTCTTCTAGCTCACCCGCACATTAAAGCATAGAACAAAAAAAACCAGGTAACATTATCGTGCGTTTTTTTATGTCTAGTTTTTTTGTCAGCTGTTTTAAATGTCGAGACAAAAAAATTCGATCTCTTCTTTTGTCAGATGTTTCCAGAAACAAGCTGACTTTTTTGTGTGTGTGTTTTTGCGTGATATGAATTTACTATTGTATCTGGCAATGCGGTTTGTTCTCTTCTATTGTCATCAGTGATAACTGAGTGTACGAAATCTACATGTCCTGCCAGTTGAAAGGTTTTTGCACTGTGGGGGTTTATGGCTTAACATCCTTAACTACAATAGCATACACTGCTGAAACATCCTGACTTGGCTCGTCCATGTGCACACTCCCATCTTGTCGCCCCTGGAAATTAGTAACGCCCTGAGAGACGTCTTGCGCTGTAGCACTGCTTTCGAGTTTTGTACCACATTTGGCAGGCGTCTCTTTCTTGAGCTGACTAGCCTGTGGCTCGCTCTTCTCTCCTGAAGGAAGCAGATCGTCGTACGTGTTCCAGACTTCTCTCTCTTGCTCGTGTAGCCTGGCGTAGGTGTTGTCGGGTGCCGGAGATGCACTGGTCACATGACTGTGCTGGGCATCTGAATAGAAACCTCCTTGAGTGTCAGCAGTTGCGGGCCCTCCGTTATGTCTCGTGGCAGAAGCCGCATAGTACAGAGAATCATTGGAGCAGATAATCTCGTGTCCATCTGGATTTGAATACTCATCAAAGACGAATGTACTTGGGTCATCTGTCTGTTCAAATGTTAAGTTCGGCATGTGCTCAGGATTTTTACGATTCTGAGATCCAGTGATGGCAGGGATTCGATCGACGGTGTTAGCGTCTTTCTCTTCCAGTGTTAACGCTACTGTTTTCTGCTGCCTTCTTCTTCTCATCATGACCAGGGTTACAACAACCACAATAACCGTGATAGCGACAGTACCAATGACAGCACCAACGATAACCGCCGTTTTGTTTGTGTTCTCTTGCTGAAATGCGCCTGTGGTCTGTGTGGCCTCATGAGTCATGTCGGAGTCGGTTGTCTTTGAGATGGTGGTACTGTCAAACATTGTTTCATTTGAACACATAAATACGTTCACCTTATCCCGATCTATTTTAAATTCCAGATATTGAGTTTCACTGAAGACCATCTTATCTTTCAAGTAACAGGAATTGTAAGGTCTGCTGTCAAAAAGCTGACAGGTTCTGTTCATGACCATGGTAATATTCGAACCGGAAGCTGTATCAGTAACATTATCATCTGCGGATTTACCAACTGATTTTTGTGATATTGTTGTTTTTATTGTTATTGCTTCTTTCAAAGTCTTCCAGGCTTTCTTGACGTAGTACCATGCATATTGAATGATGTTCTTTTCTCCCAAATCGGAAGATTTCTGTGTATCTGTTGGTGACCCGATGTTCCGACCACCCCTAGATTCAGCGAGTACCGCGTTGAGCGCTTTATCTTGGCAGTCTATCTCAGAATTCTGGCACTTGCAGTCTATAAATCTGCAGAATGATACAAGGTGGTAAGAACTCTGTTGTGTGTATGTGTGTGTGTGTGTGTGTGTGTGTGTGTGTGTGTGTGTGTGTGTGTGTGGGTGTGTGAGTACGTGTATGTATGTGTATGTTTGTATATATGTGTATATGTGTACGTGTGTGTATTGTTGTTGTTGTTGTTTTTTTTTTTCAGTTACACGCTATGACGCAGTACTCTTTTCCAGAGAGTCCAACGAGAGTGCGAGAAAGAATAAATAATGACACAATTTTCGAGGGGGTTGCTTAAAGTTGAAGGATTATTATAAGTTATTATGCTACCTGAAGCAATCTGTCGCCATAAGATTGAAAATAAATAACATATTAAATCCAAAGGGGCTTCTTGTGCTTGACACATCTGACGCCATTCCGTATTTTCATCACATTTCCTACTCGCTACACAGCCTTAGGATCGTGCGTAGTGAATGACGTTACTTCTAACTACAATCAACAGAATCTGTCTCCACAATACCTAATGGCATTGTATCTCCTTTCTTATAGAGATGAAATAGGATATTTGGCAACAGAATGCATTAAATATACCATGCATGATCTACTTGGTCTATGTCTAGCTGGTCATGCACACACAGTATATGACTGAGGAATTAATTATGTCTTTGTCATCAACAATAAAGTAGTCATTTTCCTCCATACTCATAGTTTTACCCAGCTGATTTGTTTTGAAAAGATTTTCGAATGTTTTTGAAATCGTTAAGACAAAAACAAGATCCAAAATATTCTATCTGAGCCTGACCTATAGGTAGTAGACTGACAGGAACAAAAAATCATTCAAACACGTTTGATCTGTAGCCACACACAAAAACAAAAGAAACTCACTCGTTGAGAAGGTCCCTTGAAAAATTCATATTAAGCAAATCCAAGCCAAGACTCAAAGTAGTGACAGCTGCTTGCTTTGTGTCTGTGATTTGCTCTTGAGTTGGATCCACACAACAGACAGAAAATACAACCAGGATCCAGGCGATGCAGGACATGATTTGCCGTGGACAATTCACACAGTATCCAAATAAACATGAGCGCTTGATCTGGTTGATCTTGTGCGCTCAGCCCAGTGTTAACAGTGTTAACTGAAAATACAGGCGAAAATGTCATCTGAATTCAGTACAATTCATCAATGGTTTATAAATATATATATATAGGTTCCAATTTATGACACAGAACAAATGTAGGTTACAAATGACCTCCAAAGTTGAATTGTCACTAACACCAAACCGTCTAGTACTATGCTCCATCATGCCATGTCACATGATTGTTGTACAATGCAGAAATGACACCCTAAAAAGTAGCAACAAAGTCTGATGGTTTACCCTCCGCATTATCGAACACAGTGTCGTATTTTACAATTAGATCAAATGCAAATTTTGGCATCCGTTTGTTCCCAAAGTTAGGTCTTTCTCTGATTCCTGATGACATTATCTGAACTTAGGTGCAAGATCAAATATGTAAATAATATATAGACCAATAATAAACCGAACAAAATGGATCCACAGAGCCCAACATTTCTCCAAACTTTGGAACATGTGGAGTAAGACATAAGACATCAAGACTGACGGACATTGCAGTGAGTGGCTGTTAGTACAGGGTGAGTACACCAAAACTATATGAACCCTCCACATCCGCCACACATTTAAACAGTTGTTATGATAACCACATGAAGTTTCAAGCAGTAAAACTAAACAAGTGATATCGCCACCATAAAATGTTTATCGAAGCTCACTATTTTCTAACTATTCCACAGGGTTGAAATGTACTGTATCATGATTATGTTTCATATATTATGACATTTGCTATTGCAAAGTTTCAAGAATATTTCTTGATTATTGTCAAAGTTACTTAAAAATGAAGAGTCACTTGTTGGTGTGTCAGTCTGTATAATCATTTTCAGAGGCACTTCGGGAATTACTGGAAACAGCCCAAACATTTGTAATGCTTACTCTGGTTAACGTGGAACGTTCATTAACGTTTGAATTATGTTCACGGCCACAGATCTACACCAGTAAGGTCATAGCAGTTCAGTATAACATCGTTTAATCCAAAGGCTATTTAGTTTTGATTAGGTCTACCTAGCAGTGCACTAAAACACTCAGTAACTTCGGTAACAGTAAAAATGTTTTTAAGATGAACTGTCAGGACGAAACGTATTCCTACACTCCAGAGCTCCGATTGACGTCTTATTATAGCGACTGATTTGTGACTCCCGCTGTCAGATAAGTCTATGTTGTTTTAACGAGGAAGTGAAATGGAATTCTATTGGCGTAGGCTGTACCGAGCATCGCTGTAAATGACTATAATTTCCTTCCTGGTTGCACTTCCGGACATCATTTTATTGGCATGTCTCTCAAGTTTGTTGAGCTAAGAGGGCATGAGATTCCAAAACGACCCAGTTATCTGCTTAATTTATGGACCACCAAAGTGAATCAATAATTCTTAAATCAATAATGTTGACATAAACATTTAAGAACTTTGAACATTAACTTGTCATGGAACTTGTCATGGAACTTGTCATGGGACTAAGTAGTGAATGTTGGGGGTAAGAGAAGTTGTCTGTGGGAAGGGGGCGAGAGGGAGACGGGAGGGGAATAGGAGGGGACGGGAGGAGGCGAGGAATAAGGGAGGGGCCAAGTTGCACTGTGTTGAAGGTCAGCTAATTAATAAATATTACATTTCTAGCAGCACTAAAGCAAAACAAAACAATAGCTTTAAAAAATAATATTGTTGATAGTGACAATAATTACTTGATCTAACATCAAAGTAGCATTGGTCACAGGAGGACGCGTTTTATTGTTGTTGTTGTTGATGTTTTTGTTGTTGCTGTTGTTGTCTTTGTAGTTGTTGTTGTCGTTGATATTGTTGTTGTTGATGTTGTTGTTGAATTAATGTTCTTGTTTTTTCTCCCTCTTATTGTTATTGATGTTACTTTTTCTTATTCTTCTTCTCCCCCTTGTCATTCCTTTTTTTCTTCTTCTTTGTTGTCGTCATAGTCGTTGTCATCATTGTCGTTGTCGTGGTCACAAATGCATCTTCGTCTTTTAATCATCCATCATCTACAAGGTTAACACTGATGTGAGTAAAATTTGGCACAGAGAGGTTTCTAGAAATTTTGTCTCATAACAGAATGTTGTCTCACAAAAAAATGTTTTGTTTCCTGGTGAACATTGCTTTCTGGGCTTACAAAAACCTCATATTATTTTTTTTAATTAACTATCATAGTTCTTACGTTTAAGATACGTTCCTTAATAGAGAATAATAAGCATTTCGGGATATTGTAGGCTGAGGCAACATGACACGACACGAAGATAATTGTTTGTTTGTTTCGTTCTTTCTTTGATTGTTGACATGTCATTTCTGCACGGTTCTGGCTATAACACACAAGAGCTGTGAACCCCCGGCAGGGGATATCTTTAAAATACCGTGGGAAATTTTGAAAGATGTGTCTGTCACAAAAGCACAGAAAGAACCTGAGACACACTACCTTCCACATGAAGACACAAAGCTCTAAACATCCTATCTCTCCTTCGCTCTGTCAGCCATAGACCTTTTGAGTCCGCGGTCCAGTGTCACGACCACTTCGTGTGATGTCACGCAATTTCACTTCGGGGAATCTGGGGTGTGGACTGAGACTTTCTAACAACAACAACAACAACAACAACAACAACAACAACAACAACAACAACAACAACAAAAGAAGAAAAAAAACGTCCGTTAATCTGAGATGTCTCATGTTGCAAAGTACCAGCTGTGTGCTATGTGGTTGCTTAGGTTTCCCTAGCCACACAGTCAAAAAAGACGCTCCCTCATAGTGGGCCGTGTAGAAGAGCATGGACAGAAACCAGCAGAGTTGCCGCTCGTACTTCCCTTTTCTTCAGCTGGAGCCAAATTGCATACGAGAAAGCGCAAAAACAGAAAAGTGCCAAACTATGTCCACGAAGATCCAGCTGGGGTCATAATATAACACTAAACAAGAACTGTACAACGAACTGTCAACGCGTTTGATGTACGTTGGTATTATAATTATTATAAACCGTTCTACATACTTTCGAGCAAAATAACAAGTAACTTTACATAGAAACAATTGGGGACGGTACTTTGATTCGTGTTCATCAGAAAATTGTGACAGATGCCCGATCACTTGGAATATCAAACACTCAATTAATAAAGTTTGACTTAAAATACGTTGGAACAACAACATAAAAAAAAAAATAAAGTAAATGATTTTGGAACCCCGGGCTTTTGAATGAGAGCAAAACTCTGGTATTTGGCTTCCAAGCAGCGAAATCTGGACATCCTGATTGCAACCTATACTAAAGGGCAGCGGTGTAAACACTTAAGGCTAGTTGAAAGCTCAGTTGAAATCACACGCTATTTTTGTTCGTGTACGTTTTTGCATGTGGTTTGGTTAGAGAGGCAGGAAACAGTATTTGAAAATAGGAAGTGCATTGCATGACATGATTGGGCGACATTTAAAAAAAAAAGAGAACAATTATGTGGCCACTCTGGAGTAAGAGAGCGGTGTTCAAAGTCCAATTCAACTTTTGCTTACATTGTCAGCTGTCTACAGTTATACCAACCGTGTTGAGCCCTCCCCCCACCTCACCCCACTCTCTCCATATCAAATAGTATCGACCCCTCCTTGCCCCCATGCCACATCACACATATCTAAAATAATTCCTTGTTTTAACTTAATTTGTCCTGGCTTTATTAACGATATGAAAACTGTATGATAAATACATGAAAGTAACCATAATGGTTTTCCAAGGCAGTATTTTTAAGGACTTGAAGAGAGAACAGCTTCCGGTCCCTACATATTATTTTGAGTGTGAAACACGGTTTACAGTTGATTCCTAAAGTGATCTTGTTGGAGTGTGTTTTCACAAGACACAGCACAAACATGGACGAACTTGATTTCGCCGTAAATGAGTGAGCAATAATTTATCATTGGTTAACAAAGAAAAAGGGTTAGGAAAAAGGTTGAATTACGGTGAAATCGAGCACACTGCACAAACATGATCGTGATCACTCGTTATCACCGTTAACAGGAAGAGCTGGTTCCAGCTAAGACCGCCTGAAACAATGCGCCTTTTTTTTCACGTTATCAGATCATAAGACACAAACTTATGTGCGAAAATTTCACAGAGCGGACAGAAAGACGGATAAGACGTTGGTCAGTTAATATTTGCCATAATTCATAAATAAATATTACAAGCCTTCAACATTTTATTTGGTCAGATGACCCAATTATTGTTCTATGTTCTTTCTTACTTATTCTTAGCATTAACGTTTACTGGTGACTGTAAGAACGCAATAAATAAACGTTGTTTTTTATCGCCCTGAGAGCACGCCTTACCTATAAAACAATGAACGATTATGTTCGCCTTCCCCAGGAACGCTGGAACGTTTTTTTCCATATCTTCTCAATTTAATTGGACAACACTTTTGACGTCATAGGAGGATTGCGTCTGTGAGCTGTACTATGTGTCGTTTTGTGCTCTCGTAGCAGCACCCTGCTCTCGTCACCTCTTCCCTCTTGCCCTTTTTTTTTATTTTGTGTGGCTGATCTCCCTTCCCCATTCCCCCCTCCCACCCTGTTTATAGTATGTTGTGAATGATCCTCCCCGTCACCTTATGTACTATGTGACTGANCTCCATCGTTCACCAAGAGTCCTGAAAAAGCAAGCGCCAATCAACCCTTCACGCCTCTGCTCACTTGTTACCTCCAGCGCGCAGCCAGCCTCTACTTCTATCATTGCTGAATATTGTCTGCTACGGCCAACGCCTAAGTTAGTTAGATGCATTTGTTTACATTCTGCTTGCGACTGATTCTCTCTCTCTCTCTCTCTCTCTCTCTCTCTCTCTCTCTCTCTCTCTAGTCTTTCTCTCTCTCTCTCCCCTCAGTCTTCTCCAATGTCTGCTCAAGTAGCGCTTATAGGCCACTCGTTTCTTGCTCGCCTCAGTCGTTTGATCGTCAGTGATCGCGACCTATTCCTTCAATCCAAACTAGGCTCACCACCCGAGGCCTGGCACGTTACGTGGCGGTGCAGAGGGGGCAGTAAGGTCGATGGAGAGATAAGGTCGCACGTATTAGAACTGCATGCCTCCGGGACGGAATATGTTCTCTTGGTGCTGGGGGACAACGAAATTACATCTAACTCTACTCCTGAGGAAATTGCCATGAAACTGATCACTGCCAGTACCATGTTCACACAGCAGGGCATCATTGTCATTATATGTCAGCTTATACCTCGTTTCCGCCCCCCGCCCCCCTACCCCTCACCTCCCCTTATAGACACTGGCTTCAACATATTCATATCGTAGATAAAGTCAACACCATTTTGGCAGAGGAGTGCTCAGCTTCTCCCCATCTTCATTTCTGGAGTGCACCTAACAACTGTTGGAATAAAGTATTTCCATAAGAGCAAAGAAGGTGCCCTCCGCAAGGTTAGCCATACTGCGCTTTCTTTGCTCAAGGCCTCTGTCAGATTATAATCCTTCTTTTACCATTCCTGGCCCCCTGGACTTCCACTTTTTCATTGTCTACCTGCCTCCGGGCTTCCAATTATTCCATTGCTTCGAGGCCACCATTATTTTCACTGCCTCCGGGCTTCCATTATTTTCATTACCACCGGGCCTCCATTATTTTCATTGCCTCCGGGCTTCCATTATTCTCATTGCCTCCGGGCTTCCATTATGTTCATTGCCTCCGGGCTTCCATTATGTTCATTGTCTCCGGGCTTCCATTATTTTCATTGCCTCCGGGCTTCCATTAATATCATTGCCTCCGGGCTTCCATTATGTTCATTGTCTCCGAGCTTCCATTATTCTCATTGCCTCCGGGCTTCCATTATTTCCATTGCCTCCGGGCTTCCATTATGTTCATTGTCTCCGAGCTTTCATTATTTTCATTGCCTCCGAGCTTCCATTAATATCATTGCCTCCGGGCTTCCATTATGTTCATTGTCTCCGAGCTTTCATTATTTTCATTGCCTCCGAGCTTCCATTAATATCATTGCCGCCGGGCTTCCATTATTCTCATTGCCTCTGGGCTTCCATTATTTTCACTTTGAAAAAAATTCATTTGTAACCCACCCTTGGCGTGGTGTTAAAACTGACCCAATACCAGTCCTGATTATGTTAATTACAGGACCAATAAATGATAGCGTCAGTTCGCCATTGGTCCCCTTTGTTCTCCATCGTTTACCAAGAATCCTGAAAAAGCAAGCGCCACCTTCTCATCCCCAACCACCACCCTCATGCTTATTTGATTTCCTTAATGCGTTCAGCTTATTGATACTTCTTAACAGGACATCTGGTCACAAGGGGAAATTTCGTAATACATTTGGGTCTGGACAGGACTGTACAGTTTGGTTAAATTGGTTAATTTTCTTTATTTGTCATGCTGTTTTCCTCTGTAGGTGCTCAACTATTTTGACTTCAAGTGTACATCATAATACACCTTTCCCTCACATGTTGATTTTTTTTTTTCAAATCGTGTACATGCATTTCTATATTTTTAATATGAACTTTGTTTCCAAGATTCTGGGAGAATCGCCAAAGAACAAGACATATAAGTAGCAACATAACAATCTATTTTTGTATCCATGTTTACATCTTATATATTTCTCCTACATGCGGGTTTTTATCCATGTACAAGCATTATGTAGGTGAAAGTACGTGAGCGGGAAAGAGGGAGAGAGAATGAGAAGAGCTAGGCAGAGCAGAGCGAAAGAGAGAGAGTAGATGAATGGGGGTGCGTGAAGGATGCTGAAGGAAGAAGCTGGAGGACATGAATGAAGATGCGTGCCTGATGTCTCATAATGTGTAATGTACTATGTAAATTGAATGCTTTTGGCCTAGTGCCTATAATAAACTAAACTGAACTGAAACTGAACTATATAATTGCTCTTGATCCATTACTTATCGTTTCTCTTCAATATCAAATACTCTTGCCAACATATACATTAAATTGCAAGAGTATTATATTCCAACCTCAATAGCTGTGTTATATTATTAATAGTTTGCGCCTGGAATGGAGAAAGGAGAGGAAGAGGAAGCAGCTGCATGCAAAAGGTTGGGATACAAAAACGTTGTTTTTGTTTTTTTTAACTCGAAATACTGTAGAAGGATTAGCAATCGTTGTAGCTTTTAAAAACATGAAATAACTAGAAATGTGACCCACCACCTTACTCTGCTACAAACTCTTGTGAGACCTTCTGGTGTAACATTCTACCAAAAGAACTCCAAGCTGCAGATCTGTATAGCTTAGTGATCCCATCACGTCGAGCTTGAGCACCGCTGTGTTTTACAATGTGTTAATGTAAAGACAACAACTTCCGCCTTCATTTGTATTTCCCCCATCCTTCTCTCTCTCTCTTTCTCTCTCTTCTCTCTCTCTTGGACCCTTACTTCTGCTCCTCTCTCTCTTCTCCTCGTTCTCCATTCCCCCTTTCGTTTTCTCCTGTTACTCATTCTTTACTGCCACAATAACCCAAGCAGCAGCACAGATCAACAGCTGATATCCAGTGTCAAAAGCCGTTTTATGTTTTCAAGTGACCTGAAATTCTGGCCTCGGTTTTGACTCGGGGTTCAAGCAGGTTATCTTTATTAGCCTCTGTTGGAAGCAAACATTCAAAAAAAGAAGTTTATAAGTCGAACGTTAGAGTAATGAGGATACCATCACATATTTATCTCACCCTCTTTACTATTTATGACAGACAGACAGACAGATAGACAGACAGATGTCATAGTTATCATCTATCTACTTATTTTTGTTTATCTCGCACATAATACTGTGCATTAAGGGAAATATCAAATGCACATGCCAAGTCACACATCCCAATCATCCCTCCAGAAATGTAACAGACAGTCAAACATTGTTCACTGGTGCCACCGTCAGGTTGACCAGAATGCCACATCAGATAAGGAACTGGTTTTCCTGACGGGAGAAGCCATGTTCCTTCAGAAGCCACATCGCTCCCTGACATGATAACCTCGTTGATGCCAGAGAGTGAATCAAGAAATGTCTTCATTGCATTATATTCACCACCGTCGTCAATGACTGCCAGATACCCTCCGACCATTAATTCGGGGATGTTGACAAATCCCTGTTTGCTGACATAGCGCGGGTTGAGAACTACAGGGTTCTATCTTGCTTTTAGGTTGTTTCGAGAAAATGAGGATTGAAGTTTTGAGGGTTAAGAAACCGCACTTGAAATGACCGTAGCTCATTGATATTCATGCAGGGGATGCATTATGTCTATACTGACACATCTGAGCATATTTTTTTATGTTTGGAGTTATTAGGAACGAACAAAGCTGTTTTGAAATTTCGGATAGAACCTTGTTACACTGACTATCACCACAATACAAAGAAATTACAAGGTACTCTGCATTAAAAGATACAAAACACTGCATTATTATAGTTTTGATTGACAAGTCTGATACAACAGAAAAGACATGAAGTGATGCTTCAGTAATTTTAGACAATTCTCAGACTTCTGTAAAATTCTCTGTCAATAAGAGACATGAATTTCAGCATGTCTTGTAAGTCCTTTTTCTTTGCTTCTGTCAACGAGCATGACGGATTTAAGAAACTTGAAACAGGTGGTATAAATGGCCGAGCACGTGCAGCTCTGGTTCTTGGTTTGGGTTCAACATTAATACTCTCAATTTCTGCAGTAGAGTGTTTAGTTGTGTACATGATATTTGTGGCTCGTACTTTGGAGAAAGGGAGTTCTATGAATGAGTAGCATTCTGAGTTGTTTTTTTTTGAAGTCTTTGGACGAGGTAGGTTTCAGCTGAATTATTTTTAATGGTTTTTTCCTGTTCACCTTCAGGAGGATCCTGATAATAGAGATGGGTGAGTAGTGCTCTGATGCCAAGAGGTGCTTTTCAATTTGGCTGTGCATGTTATCTACCTCTTGTACTGCAGAGTATCCAGGAAGGCTGGACTTCATGCACAAAGATGTTACACTGGAAACTGTGTTTAAGAATTCCATAATGGCTGTAACCATGATGGAGTTTCTATTTTGGGGTACACAGATGTCACTTCACAATATCATTAGTTTCACTTGTGGATATTCTCGGATCAGAAAGTGCAAAATTTCTGTCATGGCACTAGCCAAGTCATTACCAGCACGGCCTGCTGTGGTTTCTGCCCATTCAGCACAATAGTATGACTCTGATTTACTGACTGTGGCATGTCCAGTTAAGTTGTAAACATTCAGTTTTCTTTTATAAAAGAAACTGCTGATTTCAGCCCTTGGGCATGAAATCACATTCTGCAAATCAAAGCAAAGAACGGCTGTTTCAGGGTCATTTATTTGCCTATCCCTATCCCGTTCTTCTTTGGCTGCAGTTTTAGCAGCCAGTTGGTTGTCCAAAGTGGATTTCTGGTCTTCAGTTGTGAGCCCAATGCTTTCCAATACCTTGAATGCCTCACATAGATAGCAGCGATCCTTTTTGGGAACATGAAATGCTAAGGGAAATGTATTAAAGATAGATCTGTACATAGAGATCTTCACAGGAACTCGTTCATATTTTGTGCATTGCTGACAATAATCCTCATACATTTTCTGAATATTAAGAGATGGGTCGAGATACATGTACTTTTTTTTTTTTGAATCTGCTCTGCAGTAATGGCTGTCAATGGTAGGAAAGCTCTTGATATGATCTTTGACAAACTCCTTATCCCCAGATGGTACAACTTTCTTGGCATATTTACCTCGCCCATCTGGTTTGGGCGTACCTGTGATAGGGTCTTTTTTGTTGTGCACATTGTATACAACTTTTGGGCTAATGCAAAGTGTCTGTAAGTAAAATTCCTTGCATACACGAATGTGTTCATGCTCCAGATCAAAATAAAATGAAAATGAGATTTTCTTTTTGCTGCTCTTTAACTTGGTTGGTTTAGCTTTAGTTGTTTTTAGAATAAAATGGTTTTGACCATTTTTATCCATTTTATAGTAAGCCTGCATAAGAGCACGACGGTCGTCTTCGCTGACAATTTTCATGCATTCATATTTGCACTTATTCATGCAGTCTTTCTTATATATTTGTTTGTGTATGTGAACACACTAGGCTAGGCCTATAGCCTATGTCTACACTCCGGTATTGAATAAGCTGAGCGAGTGTTGTTATGATTGGCTACACAACCATCAGTTGTTAAGTCCGAGCTATTTCATTGGTCAAATGCAATAGAACTTTGTAATTCTGTTCAACCTAGGATAGAACCTTGTAGTTATGAAAGTAAACCTTGAATACGCGATAGGACTTTGTAACATTTAAAAAGACACAAAAAATTACTTGAGAAAAGGTTTCATTTCAAGCCAGGATATAGTTATGATGCTGAGCGACAAGAAAATGGGCCTAACTAATTTTTCACAAAAATGCGAGATAGAACCCTGTAATTCTCAACCCGCGATGTGTAAACTAAATCAAACTTTGGTTTATTCACTTCGGGTTCAGTGTGGTCTTCTGTGCGGAGAACATGTCGTTAAGGAGATCAGTTCGTTTGTTTACACATTTCGATGTATCGGTTCGTAGTTCGAAAACGAAATGAAAAACATCATTTTTTAACACAGCCCCCTCTCCGTCTTCTAGTATGGTATGATTATCCCAAATAAATCACTGGTATCAAGTACTTGGATTGAAGCTAAACTTGCAGAAGTTCTGTATTTCTAGGTTACCTCCTGTCTGCCCCACCTTAACCTTAGTCCCATCTTTACTATAATCCACAAAACAATAGAATGAGTACGTCATGTCTAGATTAACAGTGTTTGAATCTTCTCTTCATCCCTCTCCCCACACCCTTTTCTCAAAGATTAAAAGAATGTTTCGGTTAAGATGATGGGTGTGCCTGATNCTGTATTTAAGTTATTTATTTTTAATGTTTTACATGTTCATGATATTGATGATGATGATGAAGGTGATTTTATATTTTGGCCTGAGAAAAAACTCGGATGGGCCCGCAATACTATGGTAAAATTTATAGAATTCGTGGAGTTTTATCTAATGTATATACATTGAAGTGCTTTAACGTACACTTTGACCGGCTGACATTTTTCTGCATGTATTCTTAAATATATCATAATGATGATGATGATGATGATGATGAGGGTTTCTATTGATGAAGGCCTTAGAGCCGAAACGTTTGGATGTCATTTTTGATCTTAATTCTTTGCTAGATTTTTAATAAATTACCTGAATTAAGGTTGAGCTTTTAATTTTTCTCAGTTTTAAATGATGATGATGATGATGATGATGATGATGATGAAGGATGCCAGTCCGAACATTTGTGCATTAAATTTGTTAAATCGTTATACTTTTCTTGCTTTACTTATTTACATCCAGTGTGGATAAATGTTTTGCAAATAATGATGATAATGATGATGTTGAAGATGATTATAGTGAGAACTCACTTAGATAATGCGACTGTTGCGCAGTAAGGAATGAGATAATCTTGACCAGGTATCTTTCGTTCGTGAGTAGTCATCAAAAAAATACCCTAGAACTGTCACATTGTATCATGAAAACTTACTAGCAAAATTGAGTGTCACTGTGAGAAGGAGGATGAAGATAAAGGCAAGCTTGACTGTCAGTTCCATGGTATCACAGAGATTGATAGAGGATCTGCTCTGCCTGGACCTAGAAGAGATGTAACTATGCCAATATTTCTCTCAGATTCACCGTTCTGGGTGTGAAGTGTGGCATACGGGCGTTTAGGCTACGTCATGAAACAGCCAAGCCCTGGGCAATAAGATTGCGATTTAATAGTTATATTTGTTGACTATAATTTCTTAACAGACAAGTTTACAATAAGAATGAGGTATAGCACTATTAAGATCATTAAAGAAAGAGAACCAGTTTAAAAATTATTGGGAGGAAACAGATGTTGGTGATCGTGAAAACCCCAGTAACATGCCAGCCAATCAGATTTCACAACGTGGATCATTCCGTGGTAATGAGAACACATAAAGGCTACAGCACGTTTTATGGGTCTTCTCTTAATTATGTCTGAGTGATGTCTGGGTTTTGCAAACTATACATTCAGGCAA